>PVKE010045196.1:0-12706 GCA_004027555.1 Craseonycteris thonglongyai | reverse complement strand
CTTGTAATCCTACAATTCTGTTAACTAACTACTGTTGACATCCTGGTATATCCTTCTAGATTGTTTTTTGTTCTCTTCATTAAGTAGAAACACATCAAGGATCTTGCCCCATTTCTTAATTACCTTGATGACCTTTCCAAATTTAGAGTTCATCGCCTTAGCTATAATCACATCTGCCCAGATTAAGTGTTTAAGGCGACCTTCCTGCACGTTCTGTTCTGTCCTTAGAGGTCTGTAGTCATGAGTGTTCATTATGTTTTTCCCTGTGCTTGAGAGATGCAGGAGCTGGAAGAGGAGAGATTGCCTTTTTCTTGTTGCTCAGAGACCTTTTACGCAGTCAGTGATCTCCCTGCCCCTGTCCTCAACTCCTCTGCCCACACGGAGGCCTCAAGTTGGTGTTTTAGAGATCTGAGCACACTTGCAAAATACTTCTAGTGTAAAAAGGGCAGGGATATTGGAAGTGAAAGTTAGAAGGAGCCTAGAAAATCTGCTATTTTTTATGTGCATCCAGTCACTCTTAGGTTTAGGGATGTGGTGTTTCACATCAACTTTCTGAAAACAATGTTAAAATGGTAGATTTTAAAATGGCAGCTTAAATTCAGACATATGTTCCTTCACCCAGGAACAAAGAATGGAGATGTAATTAGCGGAGAAATGCAAACGCTTTAGATAACTCTATTTGATACAGTAATTTATTTTATATTTTTCTTTGAGTTTTCTCATGCAGCATATTCTGACAGTTTCCATGATAAGTAAAACAGAATTCAGAACATTAAAGAGATGAATTGCCGTGCCGTGAATTACTACCATTTTGCAAGGCCACTGTCCTGGATTACCAAAAACTGATTTGAACTCTATCATATAATGGCATCTTGCCACAGATATTTTTAGGTGTTATTTAAAGAGGTACACATATTATGAAATCATTTTACAATTTGTTACTGAAGTATAATATACATACAAAAGGTGGGCAGATTATAAGCATACAGCTTAATAAATAGTTGCAACCGTAAGTAGCCAGTACACAGATTAAGAAGCAGAACATCACCAGCCCTCAGGAATGCCCTGAAAACTCCCTTTCAGGACCCTCTGGCCAGGGCTACCCACTCCTGATCTCTGCCGACATAGTGTTGCCTGTTATTGCACTTCATAGAAATGGAATCACACAATATGAGCTCTTATGTCTGGCAGCTTTTGATCAACATTAGTAACATTACTTCTAAACTTGGTGAAGTGTGCTGTCTAAGAAACAGCCCTGCTTCTAAATCATTATGGTTAAAAGCATTTATTAAATGCCTTTGTGTGTAGAGTTGTGCTAGGGAGTGCATAGACCATTGGCTCTGATCCTCCATTTTAAGGGGAAAACATTGACAAAGCAGGTGTGAGAAAGACTTTGAAAATAATTGATGAGAGATGAAAATGGTACATGAAAAATGTGCATGTGGCAGGTGAGATTACAAAGATAAGGCATCCCCATTATCCACCTCGAAATGGAAAGTACATCGTGAGGGGTGATGATTAAACAGGAAGTTGTAGATGTTGTGTATTTGTTCAGGATATAATCAGTGTGAATATTTTATGGCTTTAGGGGATAAGGATATAACAGGTGTTGAGACCTCCCTCTAGTTAGTTTCCTGAAGAAGATGGTGTTTTAGACATTGTCTGAATTGACAGTAGTTAATGAACTACCAGGTTTTCCAAGTGGAGTGCCGGTGTGCCAAAAGTGTTGAAGGCCTGATTGTGGTTTTCATCTTGAATTTTTTTAGGAATTGATATAAAACTGTTTTTGCCAAAATACGTTTCTTCTTGTGTTCTTTGAATTTAGGCGCTAATAATCTGCCTTCATTCCTTCAACGAGGAATTTTGTCATGTTATTGATTGAAGTAATGATATAGTCAACAGAATTAATGCTTTGTCATCACATATATGTCATCATATCTCAATTGTATTTAAATTGTAAAATGTCACCACAGCTTCCCAAATAGTGGTATCAATTTGTACTCCTACCATTAGTATCTAATCATTCTAGTTTTTCCATATCTTCACCAGCATTTGGTATTGTCACAGTGTTTATTTTTTCAAAAAGCTGGTAGGTATAAAGCCGTATTTCATGATTTTCTGTGTTGAATTTCTCGAGACAGGTTGAAACTTTTTTGGTAGCTTATTGGCCATTTAGGTTTGCTCTTTCATTATATCCTTACTTGTTATTTTTTTCTTTATTGATTTGTAGCAATTCTTTGTACATTCTGGATACTAACATTTAGTTAAATATGTTGTTAATATCATCTCCTCTCTGGCTTATCTTTTAATTTAGGTGCACACATCTTTTGTTGTACTGAATTTCATTTACTGCAATAAATCCTAATTATTAGCCTTTTCCTTTCAGTTTTTATGATTTGTGCCTTATATTTTTGCCTTGTTTTAAATTGTTCTACCTCCAAGGTCATGAAACATGTTCTTCTATTCTAATGTATTTCCTTTTAAAGTTTTTAAAAAATTTTTATTAAGTATGCTTTTCATTTTTCTGTCTTTATTCCATTAGGATTTTAGGGTTTTTTTGTTTTTGATTTTTTTGGGTTTTTTTGAATAGTATGACTTAGAAATCAGTCTTTATTTTATGTTCTCTATACGTAAACCACCATGTACTTAACAGTTCATTCTTTCCCCCACGACCTTTACATAGTACCATCCCTCACGTATTAATTTCCCTACTGTATGTGTGTACATCTCTGGATTCCACTCTGTTCCGTTGGTCTGTTTTGCCATCCATGTGCTAATACATTGTCATACACTGTCCTGATTCCTGTAAATTTATAATATCCCTGGATATCTCCTCATAGAACCTTTCTCCTCCTGTTCTTTTTTAAAAGTGTCTGAGATATTCTTCACTTTTTACTTTGGAATCAGCTTTTCATGTTCCACAGACATCCCTGTTAGTATTTTGAATAGGATTACAGTGGATTCACAGAATAGTTTTCATGATGGTCACTATGTTTACTATAGTGATCCTTCCAACTGATTAAATACATGGTATATCTCTTCATACAATTAGCTCTTTTATTAATACATACCCCAATAATATTTTTGCAGACCTTTTCAAAATCTATTAAAGCCTTGTAGTTTTTGTGGCTTTTTTTTTTTTTTTTAGAGAAAAAGTAAATCAGTCGGGGTCAAATCTAATGCCATGGGATGGCATGGTTTTCTGCCACAGACCCTTGACTTCTGAAAGGGAAGCTGAATGGAAAAATTGTTCAGATTAGCACAGAAGTCATAGGGGAAGCTGTTTCTGGTATCACATACCAGCCCTAGTGTTAAGAACTAAATTGAAGTGAGGTATTTATGCTTATACCAACCCTTGACATGTTATAATAAGAAAATAAAACCCTCAGTGGATTAAGATGTGGATTTCATCTAAAAGGAAAAATATAACCAAGTTTGCTCCTAATAACAAAAACCAAGTTTTCATTCAAGATGCAAAATCTTAGTTGAAAGAAAAAGACAAGAAAGCCCACTTTTCATTAATATCTTAGAGAAGTGCAGCTAAGGTAATCCTAGAATGATTTAAACATGGCTCTTTTGTTGCAGTGTTACTTCCATGTTTGGTGATGTTACTCATGAAAATGAACTTTTATTCATCGATTCAGGATTACCTAGCCTCCCTAAGTAGTTTAATGGAAAACATTTCCTGGAATATTTTTACATAGTCGCTCACCCTGCAAGGAAGAGGCCAGCACTGGGCTGGAGCACCAGCTTGATTTATTCTGGAAAGTGGTTTATTCAGCCGTCAAATGAGATTACGTGTGCGGCTATTACCCATCATTTCACAGAAATATTCTTATTCCTCTACAAGGCCTCAAACTTTCATTTACTTGGAGGTAACAGAAATCACAAATGTAAGTGCAGTTTTCAGTAAAGTGCTAGTCCTCCCTCCCTGCTAGTGATGATGGCCAGAACAAAGTGGGCTGCTGCATTTTCAACACAGTGCCTGCTCTCTGACCACAAGCCAGTGCATGTGCACACACACAGAGACACTTGCATACATTTAGATTTGCGTAATCCTGAAAGGCCCCAGTCACCAAATCCATTCTTAACATTCACTTCTTTCTGTCAGATGTTTTTGTCTTGGAGTGGTCTCACTGTAGAAACTTCAGAACTTAAAACTGAAGTTTGAATTTGGACATGAAAGCTAAGTTAGTTCTACTTAAAAAAAAAATTACTTTTATTGTTTTTTAACAGAGAGAGACAGAGAGAAACAGAGAGAAGGGGGAGGGCCCAGAGCAGTCTCCATAGTTGACATTAGTTTTCCACATAGTTTCACTCCACAGATGGGTGCAGGGCTGCGCAGGGCAGGAACTGGGCTGGGAGCCTCCTGCATAGGCCCCGGCAAGAACTGAACTGGGGGCCACTCCCCATTTCAGCACATGGGTCCACATGGGCCGGGGCCGGGATTTGATCCTCGGACTCTGGGGCTGAAAAGTGAGCACTCAACCCACTGAGCCATCCCAGCATCCCTATTTCTACTTTTTATCTTATTTTAGCATTTAGGGATTTGAGAAAAAAATAGTGGTATTTCCACTTGCTGATTGACTTGCAATTTCCTCAGCCTAACCTGGCAAATAAGCTTTCATTAAGAAAAAGAAAACTTCTGACCAAAGTAACTGTGAAATAGAGTGGATTGTAGATTAGAAATCTCTACTTGTGGCTTGAAGATGGGCAGGCTCTTTTCGGAAAGCCAGGCATTCATGCATAGAGGCCAGATGTGTTGCTAAATATCCTATAATGTACAGGACCCCCCCACCCCCCACCCCCAAAAGAGTCATCTGGCCCTAGATGTCCACACCATCACAGTTGAGAAACACTGGTTTATAATGAACTTTTGAACTTGTGAAAGACAGTCTTTGCAAACTTTTAAGACATATATCCCATGGGAAGTTTTGGGATTTGGACTGAAATAGGGCAAGACAGTCTGGACACCAAATAAAGGGACCTAGGTGTAGAAGGAGTTGCCCAGTTCAGAAGGTGCCTTTCTGACAAGCCTCTTTGCTGCAAACAAACCTTGTCCAGCACTAATTGCTGGTGCTGATGTGGACCTACCTGTTTAATTCAATTGACATGCATTAAGCTCTTACCATGAATAGGCATTCTTTGTATAAGAAGAATGAAACAAATGGTAATAGCATTTTTGATATACTTATAAAACTGAATCATAATTAGGTTTGGAAAAACCTTTTTTTAAAAAATATTTATTGTTTGAGAGAAGGTGAGAGAGAGAGAAAGAGAGAGAGAGAGAGAGAGAGAGAGAGAGAGAGAGAGGAGAGAGAGAGAGAGAGGAGAGCCGAGAACAATTTCCATAGTTGTATATCGTTAGTTGTGACATGGTTTCATTCCACACGGGTGGATATGGGGCCACACAGGGCAGGAACTAAACTGAGGGCCTCCCGCATGGGAGGTGAGAACCTTTGCCATCGAGCCATCCCAGTGGTTACCAGTTGCATCACAGTTTAGCACATGGGTTTGCATGGGCCGGGACCGAGCAGGAATGGAAATCTGGACCTTGAGATTGCGAGGCAAGCACTCAACACCGAGCTATACCGGCATCCCCACATTCTTTAAAGCAAGCTTGTCCAACCTGCGGCTGGCAGGCTGCATGCAGCCCTGCACAGTTTTGAATGTGGCCCAACATAAATTTGTAAACTTTCTTAAAATATTATGAGATTTCTTTTTAAGCTAATCAGCTATCCTTAGTGTACCTGAAAGATTTTATTTATTATCTCAGCCTCTTTCTAGAAAATTCAGATATTCATGTGACAAAAGAAGATAAGATAGAACATTGAAGTGAGCCAAATATTTTTTCATTCACTATATAATTTCAAGCAGTAGATTTAAACTTCTTGCTTTTTTCTAAGAGCTGCTAATGAACAGTACAATGGCTGGTTTATGTATTATATTTCCCTGACTTCCCCAGTATTTGGTGAAGATCTTAAGTTGAGACATGTGAAATAGATGACATGTGATGATTTTTTTGACATATGATATGGCATTTTCATAGGGTTCAGTCTAATGAAGCCTAGCTGTCCAACAAGCAAAAAAGAAGATAGCAACCAAAATGTCCTCTCCCAGGGGCCATTTCCACCTGGTATAATGGTGAGACAAAATAAGTGCCATTTATTTTTTTTCTGAAACTGCAGATAATGCGATTGTATCATTCTGATTAGTCTTCAAAGGACTCAGCATTTAGGTTTCTTAAAAAACCTAAACTCACAAACCTGGAGTTTCCCTCACAAATGCTTAGGAACCAAAGAATGTTGCTCTTCAGTGATTTTTTTTGGTGAAACCAAGTCCTCCCCTAATTTATCTCCTCTGTAAATGTGGGTTTGTGTGTGCTGAGTTCTTTTTAAGTGTGTGGTACACTTGTCTGGTTAATTGTTAAGTATGAGATGGAGGAAGTTCTCTAGTTTTGTTCATTTTGTTATTTCACTTATACTTAACAAATGCTTCTTGATGGCTTAATATTGGCATAGAAAATGAACTATAGTTGACATTTACATGAAAGTTTTTCTTCCAGATTTGTAGTTGAAATTGGTGAAAATGTGGTTCATTCCCAGGTGTCAAGACTTCGTGTCCATACAATGCAATTAATCCTAAATATATTTCTGTCTCAATCTTACTATGAATTTTTCATTGGTATATCTTACTTTAACATCTTTGTGAGAAAAATCCAATGTAATTTTACTTACTGAGATTTCTACACAGTTGCTTGAAAGTCTTATTCTTTAGTATTATTTTTATAAAACTTGTAAACATTCACGAGCATTACTTGACATACATATAAAATTGCTCTTTGAGAGTAAAATTAAGAATGGGGAAACCTGCACCTTGGTTTCCTAGAATTAAGAGTTCCTCCTAATATGAAACATCAAAGTAACCAGAACTCTGTTTATTATAGTACTTATCTTTATATTTGAAAGCAGATGTTAATTTGAGAAAATATTGTCAAAAATCATAAACCCACATATTGGTCAGTTAGGAAACTCTCTTCTTCCCACCTCCTACCCCCCACCTCCAGTCCTTTGGCCTAATCCCTCTTTGTGATATCTGCCATACTGCAATATGATTATTTGAAATCTCTGAGATAAAAAGTTTGGCCTATCTTGACCCTTCCCTGAAGTTGAAGAGAATTTAGATGATTTCTCCAAATAAGTAAATAAAAGAAGTTGAGAAGCTACCGAAGTAAGTGACCACGAAGGAAAGAAAGATTTGCCCCATTGTAGATTGTCTGCCCAGGTAATTGGGAGTTGTCTCTGCTTCCATTCCCGTGAGGAAATATCTCTATAATGCTATAGAGAATGTCTAATGTTTTATCATGGTCACAGTCAGTTACAGAGATGCCTGGGGAGAAAGAAGGCAGTTAATAGCTGAAGCCCAAGCTCTGAACATCCCTGGTAGTTATTTGCTGTGATGTTGCTGCCTTATTGATATTATCAAAGGCATTATTAGAGATATAGCTTGTTTCACCAGTCAGTTTCCCAACTTCCATTGTGCACATTTATTGCCCAAGTGCAGTTGTAAGTGTAAGATCTGTAGTGGCGAGTAAGAGGTTCCTTGGCCTTGAGAAAGAGTCCATAGCCTGGTGGGAGAAAAACCATGATAAGGATAAAAGCAAGACAACAGATATGTGTTCAAAAAACCATTGTCTCCTGGTGATAGGATTGTACCGATACTGGTCTACATTCCTGCCACATACACAAGGGCTGTCTGGAAAAAATCCAGCCATAAATGCCTCCATCTTTCATATTACCTGCCTGGGTACTTTCCAGACAGCCCTTGTGTTACATTAGAGTAGGCATTTCTCTCTTCTTTTACACAGTAGCTGGCTATTTTGATGACAGTATTAACAAGTTTCAGATTTAGTTTTATCTGAATGTTGCTACTTTTACAAATAGAACATCCAAGTATTCACCTGGGGAAAATCAGATCTTTGAAAAGGGGCATTTTCTGAATGGAGCAAATTATCACTGATACATTAATACAATTAGGCAAATACAGATGGCTGGTAATAAAAGTGATGAAAGCCACAGTGGTGTCACAGAATTGACTTATAAATGACATTAGTAACTATAATAACATATTGAAACATCATTACATGATACTTCTTTCTTTAGAACCTGAAAACTAAGGTGTTACTTGAATACCTGACAAATTCTAGTCTCTTGCACAGTTGTCTTAAATGGAATGCTTCATTTAATTATTTCTATAATTTTATTACCTATGAACACTTATCTGTAGAGTAGAGGCGATAGGGTATATGTTATTGTTTCCATGGTTACTTTGTACTTCAAATGGCAGGCTATGCTTCCTTGGTTAAAAAATATCTACAGTTTGCCTATAAAAATCTCTATACATAATTTTCTCATGTCCAGTGAGTCACTCCTCATTTAACTGGCATTTCAACAAGTGGCTTGATCACATAAGTCATTTTGAGAAATAGTAGAAGTTATTATTATAAAACACTAAAGGTATTTTAAATTCCATCATTTAAAAATTTGAATATTTAGGGGAGGCTGGGATGGCTCAGCAGGATGAGTGCTTGCTTTGCAGCCTCAGGGACCGCGGATCAAATCCTGGCCCCAGCCAATGCAAACCCATATGCTGAACTGGGGCGTGCGTCCCATGCGGGAGGCCCCCAGTTCGGGTCTCGTACCCTGGTTTGGCCCCTGACTTGAGGGGGCAAGCTTCCCATGTGGGAGGCCCCTGGCCCAGCTCCCACCCTGCACAGCCCCTGCCCACCTGTGTGGAATGAAACCATGTCGAAAACTGATGACGTGCAACTATGGAGACTGCTCTGGGCCCTCCCCCTTCTCTCTCTCTCTCTCTCTCTCTCTCTCTCTCTCTCTCTCTCTCTCTCTCTCTCTCTGTCAAAGACAATAAAATAAATCTTAAAAAATAAAAGTAAATAAAAATTTGAATATTTAAAAAATAGCTCACATGTATCCTTGTCACAGTTAACAGAGTGAAACAACCTTTACGAGTTGGTTCTCAATCATTGAGGGACTCAGGAAGAATTGTAATTTGGCTTCATACACCTGGTCTCTTATGTTAGTAAAATGTATTGAGGCAGAAGTGCCCACTTTTCACCTGAGTGAAGTGCTGGGCTTGACTATCTCAGACTATTTCTGTCTCCCCATGCTGCCACAGCGCTCCCCTGATAGCAAATAAGCTGCCATGTTTCCTTTATGTTTTTAAAGGTGGAACCTCATTAACACACACACACATGAATTAATAAATGAATAGACGTTCTTTGTAATCTAACTTAAGCATTGTCGAATACTGCATTATTTTTCATGCAGTAGCCTGGAGTGGGTGCCCAGGAGTGTTGTGGGGTTTTTTTTGTGGAGTAGGTTTTGTGGCAGGTGTTGACAACTCTGAGTGTTTTTATACTTGCCTATTTTGTATTAAATGCCTGAGGCTTCCAGAACATTCCACATTCTGGAAAAGTGGGAATAACAATTAGTGTAAACGTATCTGTGCATAAATTGCATTCTGAATCCACATCAGTGATAGAAGTCTGTTTTACTTTGGAAGACATAGGCAATGACAACAATGCCTTTTCTTTTCTGATATCCATTCCAAAAACTTGGAGGCAGTATAGTAGAGGGAAGGAAGAATACAGCTTCGATCGTGGGCTTCTCTTTGATCCATTGCTGCCTTTCTGGAACTCTTTCGTTGGTGACGTGTCTGTATGTTTATGTTAGCGTCCCCTTTCGATGGCACAAACAAGCTCCCTTGGTCACTGAGAAAATCAAATGATATTTCAAAGCCTTGTGACGCAGGTCCAGAGACTGCTGCCTTGGGCACCCTTCATGCTCTGTACCCACATGCCACCCCCCCCCTCCTGGGGTTGGGCCAGAGCAGCTGAAAATCCTACTGGCCTTTCAGAACCCCTTAGGGGATGTTTAAGTGGCAGATGCACTTAATTATTCGGTATATTCCAAATGCCGGAGAATAAGCTTTGGCAAGGCTTTGAACTCAGACAGAAGGGCACTTTGTTTTTATGAATCAATTTGGTTTTCACCAAAATCAGAACATTTGGGTAAATCAGTTAAGAAATGGAGATATATACACACAAACATACATATAATATCCATTATATATAAAGTGAATGTGTACATTATATAACACATGTATGCACACAGACACATGTGCACGTATATTGTGTGTAACATACATGTCTTGTATACATGTATGGTACATGTGTGTATATGCATACATGTGTATATGATATATACACATAAAACATTTACTGAGTTCTTATTATGTATAAACACTCTTCTAAATGCTTTACCTGCATCAACCAATGTTATCCTCACCATTTCACAGATATGACCACTGAGGTCACAGAGCCAGAAAATCGCAAGGCCAGTATTTGAACCTCAGCATGCTTACTCCCTCTCTGTGTCCCTCACATTCTCTTGATGGGGGTGGTATAGTCAATATCATTTAATGTTGTGGTTGATTTGATTTGTTGGGTATGGATGCTTATAATCACAGGGGACCTTTAAGGAGAGAGAGAGACAGACAGAGAGAGATATGGGAAAAGGAAAATGTCATTTCTGCTACCTGTTTTCTTCCTCCAGTGTAGGAAAGGGAATAAGGAAATGAAGGAAACCTCTGGCTCATTTGTTTTCCTGATCTCAGTGGTGGTACATTTTTGATGGTGGGTTAAGTATTTGAAAAGTGGTTATAATCAATTGGGCCAGATCCAATGTGTAAGGTGAGTGACCAAACCGAGAACTGCCATTTTGGGACCCAGTAAAAGAATGCACATTGCTTATTTTCTCTGGAGATACTTCAGCAGCACCATTGGATATGAGGTGATTTGGAAGACCAGTTCTTTGTATGTACGCTTTTGTAATTATTTATTTATTTATTTATTTATTATTGTTTTTGACAGAGAGAGAGAGATACAGAGATATAGAGAAGGGGAGGGCCCAGAACAGTCTCCACAGTTGCACATCATTGGTTTTTCCACATAGTTTCATTCCACAGGTGGGTGTGGAGCTGCACAGGGCAGGAACTGGGCCAGGGTCTCACCCTGGTGAGAACTGAACTGGGGGCACACCCCAGTTCAGCATATGGGTCCACACAGGCCGGGGCCGGGATTTGATTCTTGGTTCCTGGGGCTGCAAAGTGAGTGCTTAACCCACTGAGCCATCCTGGCTTCCCCTATAATTATTTTTAATGGAACAAAGTGCAGATCATTTTATCTATGTTATATGTTTATATACTATAAAAGAACCCCCCCCCAATGTTAATAATAAGTTCAGCATGCCAGAAATTTCCATTCCTCCGATGTAAAAGTGCCAGCTGGTATGGTGGCTTGCCTCTCAAAAGGAGTCAGAGACCTAGGCTTTGTCTGTCTTGTACTGTCACACTCAAGACTTGGCTTCCATTTTGTGGTCTCAGATAGCTGCCACAGCTCCTGCCATCACTTTCACATTCCAATTAACAGGAAGAAGAAAAATTTGGTCAAACCCTTATCTTTAAGGACATTCTGTGGAAGTTGCACATGTCACCTCTGCTCATACCTCACTGACTGGAACTTGGTCATATGATCACACCTAACTACAAGTGATTCTGGGAAATGTAATCTTTAGCTGGGCAGCTAAGCCAAAAATTATTTCTGTAGAAGAGCAGGGCATAGATATTGGAAAATAAGAATCAATGTCTGCCATACTTACATATTAAAAGAGAAGTAAAATTGGTGAAAAATTAATGTAAACCTTCAGGTTTTTAAAAATATCAAATTTTGGAATAATTTTATTTTTCTTTCAGAATAATATACTTAACATTACAAGTATAAAACTTAAAAAAATTATGTGGCTTATGATTTAACTACTACTGAATCCATGATGGACAAAAGGAAGAGTTTTTCAGATAGTTAATAGTGTTAGCACATTTTGAAAATACATGAGAGAGTCAGAGACAGAAAGGGAAAATGACTATATATGTCATTCTGAGCTAGGCATGAGGTAATGCTCCTTGGGCCTTCAGAAGGCCATTGCAGGAAAAGCATGTGTTCCATAATTATTAGTTTGCCCTGCCCAATAGATAGGTAAAAAGTCATTTCTAGTGATAACTCTTATTATGGCCAGACCCTTAATTTAAATTCTAGATAAGTGGGAGAAGGCACAGGGTCAAAATAATCCATATGCTACTGAAGCACATGTTAGGGAGACTTGTTGTGAACACCTACAGAAGCCAATATTTTGCATTTTATTCTTGGAGTTACTTTCTGTTAAGCCTATGGCTATTTGGTAAGATAACTCACCTTCATCTTGGCCTCAGTTTTCTTAGCTAGGACAAAAAAAATAGTGACAGGACAAAGGAAATAATGAACACCCTAAGTGGCTGGTGACTGGGGAAGGACTTGGGGTGATAATTTCTTAAATTTCAATCTGCTGCAGTATTTCAGGCAGGCCAGGTGATTGGCTACTGGTCAGTGGAGGTCACATTTGCCTTGAGACCTTTTTCAGCTCTTTTGAACCAACTACATCCTCAAGGTGCAAGGAAATGTGTAATGGCTTTTCTTTAGGAAATATTTTCCTTGACTACATTTTGTGAGTCACATATTCCAATTTATAGCCTAGTCTGCTGTGGTGATTTTGCCAGGCGAATACCCAGTGAGTTCACAGAGTTCATGCTTGTG
>PVKE010045195.1:0-12707 GCA_004027555.1 Craseonycteris thonglongyai | reverse complement strand
AAGTGAAGGCTGAGAGGGCTGTGATTGAGACATCCAATTAGTCATCAAGTCTACTTCTGCAACATGTCTCATTTCCATTCTCTTATTTCATTCTCACTCCCACTGGTCGGGTCCTGTCCCCAGTGAATATCTCCCTACTGGTCACTGTGCATCTAGAGCCTGGCTCACCCAGTTGGTCCTTCACACTCATTCACACGTATGCAGCTCTGTCTGCTCTGATGCCCCTCCCCATCCCATCTCTTCCCACCACGAATCAGCTGTGACTTTCTGCATTCTGGGTTTGTGTTCCTGCTCCACCAATTATCTGTCATTGTGGCCTTGAGCAAATAACTAAAGCCCGTTCTCTGTGCCTTGTTTTAACTTCTGTAAAAAGGGCAATAATAGTGCTTACAGCTCTTTTAGAATTTGTCTAGTAGGTTTTCTGGTACTTAACCCCCAAAAAAGAAAAAAAAAAGGGCAATAATAGTGCTTACCTCATAGGAACTTTATGACAATGATACGAACTGTGCATGGAAGGTGTATGGTAACAGCTGTGTGATGTTAAGCAATTAATCTCACTCAGATTCCTACTTTCTTATCGATAAAATGCCCATGAAACTCTTATCTACCTCATATTTTTATGGAGATTAAATTAGAAAATGCACTTAAAATAAATCAGCATGGTGCCTGGTACATAATAAGCATCAACAAATGGTAGTGAAGTGGCACCTGTACCATAACGTCTTTCACAATCCCCGTAAAAATAAATCATTTCTTCTTCATGCTGTGCTCTTCATTTTAGTTTCAGTATGGCAATTATTTTTCTACTCTTTCCCCTGTCTTTTATTCTTTCTAGTCTTTTTTGTATAATTTTCACCTGTTTACATCTTCTCCCTTCCCTCCAGACTATTAGGTTGAGGACAGAGACAGAGAATATTGCACCAATCTCTCTGCTTGCTATACAGTGTAGTACTATGCCATGATATTTAAATTCACATAGTAGGCTTTTATTAATTGGTAGTTGAATGACTATTTTAAACACACATTGTAAATTTTTTTTTAAAGATCTACTTTATTGTTTTTGACAGAGAAAGAGAGAGACAGAGAAGGGGAAGGCCCCAGAGCAGTCTCCATAGTTGTACGTCATTAGTTTTCAACATGGTTTAGTTCCACACAGGTGGGCTGGAACTGGGCTGGGGGCCTCCTGCATGGGAGGCATGCCCCTTAAGCCAGGAGCCAAACTGGAGGTTGAGAACCAACCTGGGGGCCTCCCGCATGGGAAACACATCTCACTTCAGCATATGCTGGGGCCAGGATTTGATCCTCAGTCCCCAGGGCTGCAAAGTAAGTGTTTAACCTGCTGAGCCATCCTGGCTTCCCCACACATTGTAAATTTTAATGATACTCTGTACTGATGCAATGAAAATGTAGGAGAACTCTGTAAATTGGAATGTAATTTGGAGCAATCTTTTGGAAGAAAATATCACACCCAGAGTTTCAAAATTTAGGGTACATTGATATGATGTTGATATGATAAAATATATAAAATATTATCTGTCATATTAAAAATATTCACATACATAATAAGCTGATATAAAACATCTCTAAAATCTATCATAAATATAAAAAAGATATCAAGCAATGTAAATTGCATGCTTCCTTTTGTGTAAAATTTTTAAAAGATGTGAACTTATGCAGATTTATGCTTTTTTAAATTAGAAAGTATAATAAGCAATTGGTTACTTGAAGAGGGTGGTAAAGGAAAGGAAGTGAGAAAATTAGGTCTTTAATTTTCCATTTCATAACTTTCTGCATTGTTTAAATTTTATTTATTTATTTTTATTTTTGTTTTTATTATTTATTTTTAGTGACTAATTTTATTGGGGTGAAATTGGTTGGTAACAATTGCATAGGTTCCAGGTGTATAATTCTACATGACATCATGTATGTGCTGCATGACTCACCACCCAGAGTCAGTTCTCCTTCCATCACCATACATTTGATGCCTCCTCCCTACTATCTTCCCTACCCTTTACCCTCAGGTAACCACTAAACTATTGACTGAGTCCATGAGTCTTTTTTTCTTTGCTACTTTCAGTTTTATAGTCCACCTATAAGTGAGGTCATATGGTTCCTGATTTTTTTCAGTCTGACTTATTTCACTTAATATGATGGTTTCGAGGTCCATCCAGGTTGGCACAAATGGCCATATGTCATCTTTTCTTGTCACTGAGTAGTGGAAACAACTAATGTCCTTTGATAGATGACTGGATAAAGAAGCTGTGGTACATTTACACAATGGAATACTGCTCATTGTTTAAGTTTTATAACCTTATACATGCATTACTACTTATTGAAATGTTGATGGGAAAGGAGATTAGGGCCTACCCCCTTTATGGTTGTTTTATTCTTTGTACTTCAGTGTATTTAAAAGAAAATGTATTGTCAATATTCCCCCACAGTATATGCTTCTAAAAACGGTATTTTAATAGTTATGCAACATTCAATATGATTTATGATATTATCAATATATTAATACATAATATTGATAATATCAATATATTATATTATCAATATAAATTATGATATGACTTATATCACAATTTATTAAACCTATTTGTTTAGTATATAAAATGTTTACAATGATTTGGTGGTTCAAGTACTGAAATGAGTATCTGATTATTTCTTTAGTTCTGGAAGTGGACTTGCTGAGGCAGCAGTAAATTTTGCCATTGATAACTCTTCTAAGAACAGTAGGTCTCAGAATATTCTTTTGGATGCCTTGAAGGACTTACTATGCAACTGTGGGATTAGAAATTTGGAATAACTGAAATGCTCTACATAATAAAGAAGAACTTTGAACCTTCAGAAGCAGTTAGAAAGTGGGGGATAGGAGAGAAAAATGAGATATAATGTGTGCTCCTAGGATGAGACCTCCCACACTCCCAGTAGATTTCTTCTGGAGACTTGAGAAGCTGAATTGTTGGGAAGAAAAAAAGACAGTATACATGGACAGGAGTCTGAGGTTGACTGCAGCACAAAGCATAAACCTGGGAATGCACAAGAACCATGAGGAGATTTGGGGAGTTTTACCAATCAGGGTACTGGGGGTGGCATCTAATGTTTAACTAACTAGCTTTTTCACGGGCAGGACTTCTCCACCCCACCTCTATAGCAGGCTGAACAGCACACACCTCCCCTCCGAGGACCTCTGTGTTATTGGTGTAGCAAAATCTTGTGACCCAAGTTGCCACCTGGGGAGGATGTCTGAGCTTTTGCCAGATGTGGAGGGCTATCCATGATTCAACTCACTATCATCAATAGTAGATATCACAGTTTTAAACTTTTTATCAATTTAATAGAAAAAAGTTTTCTCATTGTTTATTTATATGACATTGGGTTCAGAGAGGTTAACAATTTTTCTTCTATTCATCCAATTTCATGGAGAAAATAGAAGCCACCAAACAGGACCTTCTTTGTCATCCCACAATAACATAATAGCTACCACCTATACAGCATTTGGTGGCTGCCAGGTATTTTAAGAACGCTTTTATAAATGTTAACTCATCTAAAAATTCACAAACCAAATCTACGGCAAAGGTAATACTTTCTCTCCATTTCCCAGATAAAAATATTGAAATCCACAAAGAGCAAGACTTGAGCAAGCTAGTAAATGGAAGAAGTTGTATTTTAGCCTATATCAAACTCTGGCTCCTAGACTTTCTACCGTGCTACTTCTGCAAACCTATCTCAACATCATTCTTCTATTGCTTTTAGCCTCTTTAAAACATGAAATACCAGTCCTATTCTATTTTGGAATATATCACTCCTTACCATCTAAGAGTTCTTATCAATTCTTTTCTGTTTTGTTCATCTTCAAGATTCCTTAAGTTGACTCACCTTAAAAAAATCACACTAAAAAGCAAACAAACAATAACAACAAAACTTGTCCAATCTGTATTTCCTTCCAACTACCACAGCTTTTCTTTATATTTTCCATCCACAGTCTCAACTTTTTCACTCTCTATTACTCAGCACATTCCAATCTTGCTTCAACCATCCCAATAAAACTGTATTTGCCAAGTGCATCAATGACTTTAGTTTTTCCAAATTCAATGGATTCTTCTTTCATTTAATATGTACTTAATACAGTTGACCATTCCCTTTACCTAATATGCTATGTTCTGGTTTTTGTTGTCTTTTCCATCTCTTCTTAGTCTCTTTGTTAGCAACTCTTTCTATATCTAACCTCCAAATTTTGACTTTTCTAAAAATTTAGACCTCAATCTCTTTTCTTCTCAATGTACACACTATTTCAAGTAGACCACGTCCATTCTCATGGTTTAGTTTTCCTACTAACCCTTTATTAATTTTAAAAAGTTTCTTCTTATTTTTAATTTGCCAAGGGTTTTTTCCCTTAATAAAATGGTTATGAAATTTTGTTAAAAATTTCATGCATCTATTGAGATGATTGTACAGTATTTTTTATTCTGTTAATATGATACATTTTTTAAATTGAGTTTTGATTATTAAATCAGCCTTACATTCCTGAGATAAACTCTAATTTGTCATGTTGTATTATTTTTTTAAGATTTATTTTTTTGTTTTTGACAGAGACACAGAGAGAGACAGAGACAGAGAGAAGGGGGAGGGTCCAGAGCAGTCTGCATAGTTATACATCATCAGTTTTCAACATGTTTTGTTCCCCACAGGTTGCCAGGGGCCATGCAGAGTGGGAACTGGGCTGGGGGCTTCCCACAAGGGAGGCGTGCCCCCTCAAGTCAGGGGCTGAACTGGGGGGCAAGAACTGACTGGGGGCCTTCTGCATGGGAAGCACACCCCAGTTCAGCTTATAGGTCTGCATGGGCAGGGGCCAGGATTCGATCTTTGGGGGTGAACACTTAACCTGCTGAGACATCCTGGCTTCCCCATGATGTACTATTATTTTACATATTACTAGTTTTGATTTCCTAATATTTCTTTCTTTCTTTCTTTCTTTCTTTTGGTTTATGTTTATAAGGAATATCAGTGTGTAGTTTTTCTTTTCTGGCAATATCTGCTTCACTATCAGGAGAATATTTTCCTCATAATACGAGTTTGAATGTCTGTTTCCTGAATAAGTCTTGCTTTCTATCCAGTCAGACAAATTTTGCCTTTTAATTGTAATGCTTAGACCATTTACATCTAATGTGATCAACAGAATGACTAGACTTTATTATATTAGTCTTTATTCTATATATTTTATTTCACTATCCTATTTTATTCCTATCTTTGCCTTATTAACTATATCTCTTTATTTTATTTTTTAAGTGGTTGTTCTATGGATTACCAAATGCATATTTATTTTATTTCTTTAAATAATGTTTTAGGAGAAGCTGGGATGGCTCAGCGGGTTAAGTGCTCACTTTGCAGCCCTGGGGCCTGATAATTGAATCCTGGGCCCGGCCCATGCAGAGTCATATGCTGAGCTGAGGTGTGCCCCAGTTCAGTTCTTGCCGTTGCCCATGAGGGAGGCTCCCAGCCCAGTTCCTGCCCTGCACAGCCCTGCACCCACCTGTGGAGTGAAACTATATAGAAAACTAATGCTATCAACTATGGAGACTGCTTGGGGCCCTCTCCCTTCTTTCTGTCTCTGTCTGTCTGTCTGTCTCTGTCAAACAAACAAACAAAACAATAATAATAAATCTTTAAAAATAATGTTTTACCACTTTACTTCAATGTAAGAACCTTAAAATAGTACATTTCCATTTCCTCACTCTGTCCTTATTATCATCATCATTTTAACTTTTGTCTGTTTGGCCTGTCATAATACATTATTATTTTTGCTTTATCTTGTTAATCATCATTTAAGAATATAAAAAACGAGAAAAAGTATTTTTGCTGGTTGTAGAATTGTAAGTTATTAGTCATTCATCCATCTCCCTTGTTTGCTGTTTTTTCCAAACCTTTTATCCATTTAAAACATTGAGTCAGGGGAAGCTGGGATGGCTCAGCAGGTTGAGCACTTGCTTTGCAGCCCTGGGGACCGAGGATCGAATCATAGCCCTGGCCTGTGTGGACCCATATGCTGTACTGGGGTGTGCTCCCCATGCTCACACAGTGTCAGACATGGTGAATAAGGTGGATGAGGACACACCATTTTTATTTGACAGAAATTATTATACCAGAAGTTATGTGTGACATGGAGCATTGCCATGATAGAGAATAAAACAGTTTGTCCATTTCTCAGACATTCACAAAAGAGGACTTTTAGAACTGCTTCAAAAAGTGGAAAGAACAATGAGATAAGTGTGTTCAAAGTGAGGGGAAGTATATTGAGGTGAATTAATGGCAATGTATCTTTCACTATAATACATTTTTAAAATTTAAACATACACAGTATTTTTTGATCACACCTTGTGTTGTTATGTTTTTTTCTAAAAGCACTATGGATTTAACTTTTACATGTAGGTTTATGATCCTTCTTGAGTAAATTTTTGTATGTTATGAGACAGATACCGTATCTATTTTGTTTTAATTTTGCTTGTATTTTTACTTGTAGGTATTCTATTTGTTGTTGTTTTTTTATCAAATCTACAATATAATTTATTATTAATATAATATAATTATTAATATAATAATTTCTCTTCTTTATAGATACCTTCAAGCTTTTATAACTTTCTTTAAGCATAGTGAGCATTATTGTTTTAGGTTTTGTGTCTGATAATACTAATATCTGAAGTGTCTGTTCATCTGTTTCTGCAGTTTGTTGTTTCTGTTGGCTCTCAGTCACAGTGTTTCATTTCCTTATTTGCCTCCTTATCATTTATTGTGTGTTGGATATTGTATATGCAAAATCTGATACCTACAATGAAGCTACCATCTTCCAGAGGAGATTTATACCTGTTTCTGTCAGACACCTGGGGGCACTGCCAGATTAGGTCTGCATTAAACCACTTAAAGTTGTTCAAATGGGTTTTTATTGTACTTCAGAGTTTTGTTTTGTTTTGTTTTTTGTTTTAACTTCTGGTTCACCCAAGCTTTGATGGACTAGTGCATTTGTGTGCCAGCTTATTTATAAGAAGAGCTCCTATCTTGAAGGAGTTATGAAATGGATTTTGATTTCCTTTCCCTTTACCCCATGAGTTGTCAAGACTAAACTTCTACTTCTCAAGGATTAAAAAATGCCCAAAGGGTGAAGGCATTTTTGAGTTAGTGGACCTATCTTGGTTCTCAGTTTCTTTCAATTTGGGCCTAGAATTTTTTTTTTTTTTACCATCTCATCATATCATTTATGCTTTGGGAAAGATATTTTTTATATTTGGTCCAGGCTCTGTGGTTATTTCTATACGTGGTTATTTCAGGAGTTGATCTGAGTTCACTGGAACAGCACAGTCTGCAATTGCTATCTTACAAGTTTTTTGCCCCAAATAATTAGCCACTTAGTCAACAATATTTGTTGAAAAGTATATTCTTTTCACCTAGATTTCAAATGTCACATTTATGTTATACTCACCAAAGATACTGGTCATTTTCTTATCCTTTTCTCTGTTCCATTTATTTCTCACTATTCCCAGTGGAGACCACTGTGAAACCTTCCTCTTCTGACTACATTTCTTGGCCTTCTTTAACTAATAGACTAAATTTTTCAGGGGATAAAAAAATACTCCCTTCAAATGTTGCACTAGGACACTCTCCTATATTGGTCAGAGGAATGTAAAATAATACAAGCTTTATAGAAGAGAATTCAGTTATATCTGAAAAACAAGTACTTAGGGTTTATTGTTTTGATGCTGAACTACTACTTCTAGAAATTTACCCCAAAGTTACACCTAGAAAAATTTAAAAATCATAACTATAATATTATTTAATATAGCATCATTTATAACTGGAAAATACTGAAATGTCCTAAATGCCCATATACAGGAAAACAGTTGAATAAACTATTCTCTATCCATGCAATGGAGAACTGTGACACTGTAAAGAAGAGTGAGGAAGATCCCTATGAATCTATGTAGATTTCTATGAAATACAGTTCAATGAAAAATGTAAAGTACAAAAATATATTGTCATTTAAATAAGAAGAGAAATAAAAACTTATACATGCATCTGCTTATTTTTGCAAAGAGAAACACTGAGAGAATAAATCATAAAATTGGTTTTCTTTACAGGTGGTTGAAAACAGGGTGATCCTTTAATATTTTTAAGTATTGAAAATGCAAAATTAAACTCAAAAGGAAAAAAAGTAAATAATTAACTAGTATGTAATTATAAATAACTAAACTTAGATGTACATCAAAAGAAAATAATCACACAGTAAATACATAACTCAAGTAACTTTGAATGCATTAGTCTGTACAGCTTCAATAGGACATAATTTATCAAAAAAAAAATAAGTTTAAAGAATTTTTGAACTGCATCTACCCATTTTTACCCTCTGGTTCTCATAGTTTGTCATCAGTTAAATACTCTGTGTCCAAATACTCTCCTCTGAATCTTCTTTCTTTCACTACAGTCTCACTCTCCCTTGAGAACTCAGTTTACCTTATAGCCCTGACAAGTAGTGATTGTGTATATTCTCTTATATTCCACAAACCACTTGGTCTTGAAGTAGGGTGGAGGTCCACATTCTGCTCCCCATTGCATTTCTAGAAAAAAAACAAAAACAACTCTCCTTATTCCTTAAAAAAAAAAACAAAGATGCAAAAATATTCCTCAAAGCTTATTTTTTGGAAAACATGTGGTATCTGATTAAGAGTTACAATCTAGTGTTGTGAGCAGAGACTGTACGAGGCTGTGTGGATAATGGCTATGATGAGTGGAAGACTGCCATTTGCTAATTTGTGGAGACATAAACCATTTGCCATGCCCAGTTTAAACAAGACTACATTCACCCAGAGAGTAATTTTTAAATTTCTATGAAGGTACCCACTGCATGGACTAGATAATGCCCTGCTCAGATATAGCACCTTCTCGTTACAGCCATCTACAGCACTCACCTCATGCACTGGAGGTTTTATCCTTGACTTACTAACTTGGTTATCATTGTTGGTGCTGTTGATGCCCACATAAGAACCAATTACCCATAATGTTACCACTTCTAAAATTTTAATTCCAAGCATTTTGCTGTTAAACCACTTCCTTATACCTTTCCAGATCACATGCTATAGTATGCTTATATCAACAATACTTTAAATCCACCAAAATCTCCCTTTAGCATTTTAACCTAGATAAAATTCCAAACCCCTTGTTAAATCTGATTTTCTGACTTTTCTTGCTTTGCACCCCAGTTGCTGAAGGTGGCCAGAGAAAATGATTGACTATACAGACTGCTAGCACTTTGTGTTAAAAAAATACTCAGATATGCCCCCAATAAGACCTGGTCATATTGTTACATATCCTTGATCTCGTCACTCTCTAAGATGTGTGTATCATACATTCTCTATGGTCTTTTAACATCCAAAATATTTTTCCCACTCTCAATCTTAGTCTATGACTTTGTCGTATATTTCATCTAGCAAGGAATAGCCTCATCATTCCATTATCAGATTTATCAATCCATATATCAAAAACTGTTGATGATCTACTTGTAAGCTAACAATTTAGCCCACTACAGTGTCATGAATACCAGCAGAAAACGAAAGACTACTAGGTCAGAAACAAAAGCGTTATTACTTATAGCATAGCAATCAACATGAGCATTAGCATATTTACCATCAGTTAGTTCACTCTGCCCCATGTCGCTCACAGATGAGCCCAGATAGATGCTGTACATGCATCTGTGCATTATAGGAGCGGTATCATGAGACTAGAGACCCAAATATTTTATAATAGGCAGTAAAAATGCCTCCCCTTTTCTCCAGAGGGAGAGAATAACCCTCTTTTCCAAGGCTGCTCTTTGTACTAATATCCTTGAAAAGATATTTGGAAACAAAAGGAGTCAGTGTTTCTGCTTGCAAGATTTGCAAAACTATGAGAGACCCAAGAATTGTCTCCCAATATTATTTAGGTCTGGATGATAATCACTTTCCTTCATGGCTGAATTGTCTATGCTCCTCCTATACAAGTTATCCACTCATGCATGGAAACCATCTTTGGCCTACTCCTCAATATCTCTCTTTTAATTTCCTTTCTCTACTGGATCATTCACACCATCAACCTCAACTAAATACTGCAATAATTCCCATAATAAAAAAATAGCTTTAAAAAAAAAACCTCTTGATCTCACATCTTTCTCCAGCATCTGACCTATTGTTCTTTTGACCTATTGTTCTTTTCTCCCGCAAAACATCACCTACCCTCTTTTCTTAGTCACATTGTCTTCACCTTTCACCTTTCATGTTCTCTTGAATCCACTCTAGTCAGGTTGTGTTATCGTGTCTCCACTGAAACTGTTTTTGTCAGTGCCATCAGTGACCTTCACATTGATTAATTCAATGGTCAAGTCTCATGTCTCATTTTAATTGACCTCTCAGCAACATTTAACACAGTTAATTAGTCTCATTTTGAAACACTTTCTTTACCTGATTCCAGATTCTCCTGATTTTCCCCTAAGTCACTGGCTCCCTGCTTCTCTTTCGTTTTCTTTACTCACTCCCATGTTGATCTCATCCTCTCAGATGGCTTTAAATACCATCCATTAACTGAGGATTTCTAAATGCATTTCTACAGGTTTAACCAATCCCTGACCAAATATTTTTATATGTGACTATGTGCTTACCTTTTCCTAATAAGGTGCTTAAACTTAACATGTTCAAAATCAAAGTCTTCATCTACAAATATTTTCCCCAACACTCTCAACAGATCCTAATTTTCTCACAGTCTTACTTATTTCAATAAGATCACCACCATGTTTTTAAATTAGTTAATTAATTAATTTTTATTATTATATTTTATTGTTAAATTTAATGGGGTGGCATTGGTTGGTAACAATTAGATAGTTTCCCGATGTACAAGTCCACATCACATCACCCATGGATCACCACCATTTAATGGGGTGTTCAAGCCAAAAACTTTGTTGCCATCCCTGATTCTTTCCTTCTGTCATATTTTTATATACAACCCATTAGCAAGTCCTATGGCTTTTACCTTCAAAATGGTTTCAAAATACAATCACCACATCTACCACTAATATTCTAGTACAAGCTGCCACCTTGTCTTCCATAAATAACTGCAATAATCTTGTTCCCTACTCTATCCTCCATGCAGTATTCAGTGTTAAAAATCTTCAATGATTTTGCACCACACTTAGAGTAAAATCTAAGATCTTTGAGGTGGTCTACAAGGTCTTCCACAATGTGCATCCCCCTGCTACCTGGCTTTACTCTCTTCTTCCTCACTATGCTCCAGCCACAGAAAACTCTTCAATTTCTCGAACACTTGACACATGCTCTCTACCCGAAACCTTGTCTTTTGTAGTTTCTCCCATGTGGAAAAGTCTTTCCCTAGATAACTGTATGGCTCACTTTCTCAGTTCTTTCAGATTTCTGCTCAAATGTCTCTGTAGTAGAATGGCCTTCCTTGAACCTAACATTCCAAAATAATATAATCTGCTCATTACCTTCTATCCCCTTAACTGCTTTATTTTTCTTCATGGCACTTAGTGCTGACATTATATAAGTATAGCTACTGAGTTACAGTAACTCTGGGATGTTATCAGTTGAAACATGTGCCATTATTTTATATACTCATCAAACAAAAGAAAAATACTCTGACAAATAAAATTCACATCATTTTTTTATCATTTAGATTTTTTATACTCATTAGAAGAGCTCTTAGACTTATTTAGACACATTAAAAAATCATATGCCATTCATACACAAAAAAAGCTATAAGCAAAGTAAATCAATTAAATTATATCTAAGACATCTTTACATTTAAAATTTAATACTCTGATATATCTTTAACTCATACTCAATGTCAGTGTTTTTCTACACAATATCTCACTAATAAAATGTAACACAGCCTCATCTACTTGTAGATGTCTTCCTGTCTTAGAATGCATAAAGCAAGTAATATGGAATTGTGGTCATTCTGCAAATGATATTACTTGCGTCTCTAATAGCAAATTTATGTCCTGTTGCTTTCTTTCTGAGCCTTGCTGTCTATACAATAATTTTTCTTTTTCAGCCATATGAAAATACCATCTTTTGAAGACATTTTAAATAGTATTTAAGCTCCACATGTACAGTACCAACCATGTACATAATTCAATTGTGTTTGTAGTTATAAACAGATATAACTAAGTTCACATAGGAAAATGACTCTGTGACTGCCACCTGGCTAAGATTGTGGTTGTAATATGCCAGAAACTGTAAGATGTGTTTAATTTTCAAACATCTAAAAATGTGAGGAAATAAATGTCTACAAGTCAAATAAATATAGTACATGTTTGTCTCTCCCACCAGAATATGAGTACTAAGAGAGCAGAAAATAGGTTTATTTTGTTCACTGGCTATATTCTTGTCATTTCAAGGAGTGTTTGGAAAATAGTAGAAGCTCAAAAAGTGTTCAGTGAATAAATGAATGAATAAACACCTGCCTCTATTACTAACAGTTGACTCTAGCACTTAATACTTAAAATCCCCAAGGCAGAACATTTAATTGATTTAGTCACCGTCCAGTGTAAGTGCTTCTGCAGGGGGTAAATCTAGTTCCACATACTTTACAGACTGCTGACCAGTAATCTAGTCGTTCACATATACGGACAGCCATCTTTGAAATTGGCACCCACCTCAGAACCTTGCCTG
>PVKE010045194.1:0-12740 GCA_004027555.1 Craseonycteris thonglongyai | reverse complement strand
TGTTTGAGAGAAAGTGAGAGAGAGAGAGAGAGAGAGAGAGAGAGAGAGAGAGAGAGGAGGGAGGAGGTCTCAGAGCAGTCTCCATAGTTGAACATTATTAGTTGTGACATGGTTTCATTCCACACAGGTGGATGTGGGGCCACACAGGGCAGCAACCTAACCGGGGGCCTCCCACATGGGAGGCGAGAGAGAACCTTCACTGCTGAACCATCCTGGCGGTTACCAGTTGTGCTGTTGTTCAGCATAAGGGCTTGTATGGGCCTGTGTGGGAACTGTACCCTAGACCTTGTGGTTGGGAAGTGAGTACTCAACTGCTGAGCTGTCCTGGGAGCTTTTGACAATGATTGAAAAAGCAAAGGTGGAAATCAGACTTCTAAAGATTCTTTAGGAGGGTGTGAAGATGTACCAGAAATCATCATAATGTTCCACAAACTTGGCTTTAAACAGCCAAGCTCCTAATTTTCTGAACTTAGTCATTCCAAAATACCACAGTAAGGGTTAAGAATACATATGATAATGGTTGGATGATCTAATATTTAGTCAACGGGAACTCTCAGCCAGCCTGAACAATTAAATAATTAATATTTATAATGATGACTCCCAGGATAAAAGCCTTAACTGGTACTGCTTTTAATCTATGTGGCAGAAACTTTAATACAGTTTCTAAGATTTATTTGTTTATTTATTTATTTATTTATTTATTTATTTATTTATTTATATTGTTTTTGACAGAGAGAGAAAGAGAGAGAGAGAGAGAGAGAGAGAGAGAGAGAGAGAGAGAGAGAGAGAGAGAGAGAGAGAGAGTGCATGTGATACAGAGACAGAGAGAAAGGGGAGGGCCCAGAGTAGTCTCCATAGTTGCACATCATCGTTTTTTCCACATAGTTTTATTCCACAGGTGGGCGCGGGGCTGCTCAGTGCAGGAACTGGGCAGGTGGCTTGCCCCAGTGAGAACTGAACTGGAGGCACTCCCCAGTTCAGCATATGGGTCCACACGGGCTGGGGCCAGGATTCAATCCTCGGTCCCCGGGGCTGCAAAGCGAGCACTTAACCCACTGAGCCATGCAGGCTTCCCCTAATACAGTTTCTAATGTAATATATTACCTAAGTAACAGATGGATTCTATGAAGTAAGTTAATTATCCCCATGTTACAAATGAAACAAACTATGCTCAGAGAGTTTAAAAGTAATTTTTGCAAGGTCACATGATGAGAAATAGGTGCATCATTGTGTTCTACATCCCAGGATCACTTAAGTGCCAAAATTTTGTCATGTGCTCATTTTTGGAAAGCTGGTAACCCATATTCAATATGTCTAATAAAATAGAGTACTTCATTTTCAATCACATTTATGTATACAGGTTGCTCCTTCTATATGAATGTAATGCCACTATGGTCAATAGAGTACATGTGTAAGTTATTTTTTCCCCCAGTGTTAATAATGGTATTGGGTATAGCTATCCATCCACTGTCTAGCCATCTTTCTATCAGAGTCCTCTTGTGACTAATAGACTTCTAAAGAAGGGAGTCTAGAGATGATATTGGAGCTAGTGGCTATGGCTTACAACAAAGTTAAATAATTACCTCATTGACTCCACATTCTCAGTCTCTCTCTCTCTCTCTCACACACACACACATACACACACACTCACGCACACACTAATGAGATGATTTTAGGGTTTATATGTAATATAGCTTTGGGATATATTCAAACAGTGGAATCAGTAGAATCAAACATTCCTTCTGGTGATTTCCTTTTCCAAATATATCCTAAAACCCTGTATTTCTCTCTGTTTCCACAGTTACCACCCTAGTCTAATTCATCATTATTTTCTTCTTGGCCTTCAGTAGCATCTTAACTCATTGTTTCTACTCATGCCTCTGTCTGCCTTGCCCCAATCCATACTCCCCAGTGCAACAGAGCACTCCTAAATGCAAATCTTACCATCTTGCTTCTATGCCTAAAATCCTGCATTGAAGGCCTACTTAGGAATTGCCAGATTTAACCCCTGCCTATTTCCATATTTTGCCTCATCTTGTGCTTTCTTTACTCAGTGTACTTAGGCTTTCTTATGATCTCTTACTAAAGCCCACCCACCCTCAGAATCTTAAGGCTTGTTATTTCCTTTATTTGGAATTCTTTTCTCCATTTTTATTTGGCCAATCATCATCCTTCAGGACTCAGCCTAAATGTCAACTCCTTACAGCAACTCTCTATGTTAGCCACAGTTAGCCAGGCCGTCAAATTATATTAGGTTGGTGCAAATGTAGTTGTGGTTTTTGCATTGTTGAAATTTGCCTTTGATATTGGAATACATTGTTAAATAAATGTGGTTATGTTATACATTATTTTAATGTGCATTTCTCGCTTTATATTTTTTCCTAACAACTTATTACTTGCTGTTTATTTTATGTTAATTTTAGACTATGGAAATGATGTTAGACAAAAAGCAAATTCAAGTGTTTTTCTTATTCAAGTTCAAAATGGGCCATAAAGCAGCTAAGATAACTCATAACATCAACAACGCATTTGGCCCAGGAACTGCTAACAAACATACAGTGCAGTGGTGGTTCAAGAAGTTTCACAAAGTTGATGAGAGCCTTGAAGATGAGGTGTATAGTGGCCGGCCACTGGGAATTGACTATTGACCATTTGAGAGCAATCATCAAAGCTGATCCTCTTACAACTACATGAGAAGTTGCCCAAGAACTCAACCTCAACCATTCAGCATTTGAAGCAAATTGGAAAGGTGAAAAAGCTTGCTAAGTGGGGGCCTTATGAGCTGACTGAAAATAAAAAAAATCGCCATCTTGAAGGGTCATCTTCTCTTATTCTGTGCAACAATGAACAATTTCTTGATTGGACTGTGATGTGTGATGAAAGGTGGATTTTATACGACAACCAGCAATGACCTGCTCAGTGGTTGGACCAAGAAGAAGCTCCCAAGCATTTCCCAAAGCCACATTTGCACCCAAAAAAGTCATCATCAGTGACTGTTTGGTGGTCTGCTGCTGGTCTGATTCTTGACAGCTTTATGAATCCTGATGAAACTGTTCCATCTGAGAAGTATGTTCAGCAAATCAATGAGATGCACTGAAAACTACAACATCTGCAACCAGCATTGTTCAACAGAAAGGGCCCGACTATTCACCATGATGACACCTGACCACACATCGTACAATGAGCACTTAAAAAGTTGAACGAATTGGACTACAAAGTTTTGCCTCATCCACCATATTTACCTAACCTCTCACCAACCGACTACCACTTATTCAAGCATCTTGACAACTTTTTGCAGGGAAAACACTTCCACAACCAGCAGGATCCAGAAAATGCTTTTCAAGAGTTTGTCAGGGAAGCCAGGATGGCTCAGTGGGTTAAGTGCTTGCTTTGCAGCCTGGGTAACTGAGGATCGAATCCAGGCCCTGGCCTGTGCGGACCTATATTGCTGAACTGGGCTGTGCTTCCCATGCGGGAAGCCCCCAGTTTGGTTCTTGCCCCCAACTTTGGCCCCTGGCTCGAGGGGGTGTCCCTCCCATGCAGGACATCCCCAGCCTAGTTCCTGCCCTGCACAACCCCCGTCCACCTGTGTGGAAAGAAACTATGTTGAAAACGGATGAAGTACAACTATGGAGACTGTTCTGGGCCCTCCCTCTTCTCTCTATCTCTCTCTGCCTCTGTCAAAAACAATAAAATAAATCTTAAAAAAAAAAAAGTTTGTCGAATTGGAAGCATAGATTTTTACACTACAGAAATACATAAACTTATTTCTCATTGCCAAAAATGTGTTGATTATCATGGTTCCTATTTTGATTAATAAACACATGTTTGAGCCTAGTTACAATGATTTAAAATTTATGGTCCAAAACCTGCAATTACTTTTGCACCAACCTTAGTACGTTCTCACAGTACTCTGTTGTTTTCATAGCATTCTTTATAACTGTATGATTTAATTAAGCAATAACATATTACTTCCTATTAAAGCCTGCCTCACACACTTAGCTGTTAACTTCACGAGAGTTAGGTCTGAGTCTTTCTTATCCAATACTGTTGCCCTACTCCCTAGCACAGGGCCTGGTTTTCATAAGCACACAATATATTTTCTTAAAAATGTTTGCTTATGCTTACAGTTGAGGAATCTTCACCCTTTATTCATACAAGATGACTTTTTGTCTACTTAGAAATGGCTGCAAACTATGATAGCACTGATTATTTTATTATCAAGCATTTGAGCAAATGAACTGAGGAATTCATTGCTAAGGCTGATATGCCTTTTTCAACTGGGCCTCCTTGACTTTATTTGATCATATTTTAATTATGACACTTATTGATAGTTAAATGCTGGAGCTTAGAGGACTTAGTAATGGAAGATGTTGAATAAAAGTTTGAGGAATGGTAGCAAAAAGCCATAAATGTAAGATGGAGGTAGTATAAAATGCTGAGATGATGTCAGGTGGGGGCTAAAGACAAAGGAAAAAGATAGAGATGTAAGGATGAAAGGTGTTTTCTGAGCAGAGGAACACTGAATAGACTAAAGGGATAGAGGTAAATTGGCAAGTTTAAACTTTTTTAAAGGCTATTTTTATTGTTTTTGATAGAGAGAGACTTAGAGAGACAAAGAGAAGGGGAAGGGCCCAGGGCAGCCTCTATAGTTGTATGTCTTCAGCTTTTGATATAGTTTCACTCCACACATGGGTGTGGGCTTCCCAGGGCGGGAACCAGGGCGGGAACCAGGCCGGGGGCTTCCCACTTGAAAGGCACGCCTGGTGAGAACTGAAATGGGGCTACACCCCAGTTCAATATATGGGTCCACACAGGCTGCGGCTGGGATTTGAGTCTTGGAGTCCGGGGCAGCAAAGTGAGTGCTCAACCGGCTGAGCCATCCCGGCTTCCCCAAATTGGCAAGTTTAGATTAGAAGAGGTTAGTAAGAATGTTCAGCAGTTCTTCCCTTCCCTCCCCTCCCCTCGCCTCCCCTCCTTTCCCCTTCCTTCCTTCCTTCGAAATTAATGTACTCCTCATAGAGTGAAATCATTTTATGAACTCTGGAGTAAAGGTTAAGGCATAGGTAATGTTTATAGAGAAACAGGGGTTTTGATTAGATAATTTGCTGGTAATACCTTCAGTACATAAATGTAAGAATAACATAGAGTATTTATAATGACAGTGAGTTTTTAATCAAATCCATTTGCTAAGAAAGCTATTAAATAATTTGCAAAGTACTTTGAGATATAACTGTACAAATAGTCATCCTAGAAACTGAAATTATAAAACTATTTGTTTTAGAAAATTCCAACTCTGGCTTTTTATTTCTCTTGAGTGACGACAATAGATTAAGTTTTGAAATGGAATGTTTCTTCAGTAGAAGGTATTCTGTTTGTATTTATACTAATTACTTAGTAGGGGATGAATACTCCTAGCAATAACCTCATTTTTCTTTTGAATGTCATATTACATTTTTCAAGATTCAAATGGTAGCATTTTGTGAATCGCATCTGGTGTTCAGGACATGGGTGAGCTTTAAGCCTGCATTTCACTGTTGGAATCACTTCTGTGCCAAAGCACATACAGAAACTCAACATGCCTGAAGACAGTACTATGCTTTTTTTTTTTTTTTGCTCCAGGACTGTTAAACAAGATTTTGTATTGCTAAACATGAAAGAGAGAGAGGAGAGAGAATGAATACAAACAAAAGCCTCTGAAACATCTAAAACCTGATCATCTCAATGCATGGTATATTACTGGAGATGCGCAGAGACTTATGACTTTTTTCTTTAATCAGAAAAGAGCCTCTTCATCCAAACTCACACACAGTTCAGTCCCCTTTTGTGTAATGTATTTACTAGGGGCACCTTGCTAAACTGGAGATCTCCAAGGTTCAGAGAAACCAGAAACCCAGACTGCAGGTCTGGCTATGAGTTACGGTGCTAAAAGCCCATGGATAACCTACCTCAGGTCTGTGACAGGTTTTTTTTTTCTTTTAATAATTATTTTTTTATTGTTTTTGACAGAGAGAGAGAGAGAGAGCGAGAGAGAGAGCGAGAGAGAGAGAGAGAGAGAGAGAGAGAGAGAGAAAGAAATACAGAGACAGAGAGAGAACTGAACTGGGGGAGCTCCCCAGTTCAGCACATGGTTCCGCACGGGCTGGGGCTGGGATTCGATCCTCGGTCCCCGGCGCTGCAAAGTGAGCACTTAACCCACTGAGCCATCCCGGCTTCCCCTGTGACGAGTTTTTCTACTGGTTTAGAGATTGCTGAAGACCACTTGGGAAGGGGAAGCCAATTCTGCTAACAGAACACGTGGACAGAAAAGCTACTCACAGCTTCATTGGCCTATTCCTTCACTATAGATTAGCTAGTTAGGAAACACTCAACACACACACACACACACACACACACACACACACACACACACACACACTTTGTTTTTCCTCCTAAAAGACTCAGGTTAGACTCAGGTTAACAGTGACAGTGACTTAAAGACTGGGTCATTAGTCTTGCCCTGTACTGAGTGCTTAAAAGTTCTGAACACTGAAGCTTTTAAAAACATTAATGCCCAGGCCCCTCACTCACAGAGTCTGAGTCCACTGGGGTAGAATAGGCTGAGGCATTCCTATATTTTAAAAGGTGATTGTTGTGAGAGCCCAAGAGTGAGGACCACAGAAAAATGCTCTTTTATTCCATCTTCCTGATCCCCTGGTACATAGGTCTTGCCATTAGAGCTTTTCATACCAAGAAATTCTTATTTCTTAAGACTTTCATGAGATTAAAGAATTTTCATAGAAAGATGCTCATAACGATTGAGAAAGGGAAAAGAAAATTCAATTACAGCAGTTAGACTAAAAACAGAAGGTGTATTTAAGGCTTAGAAGATTCTCTGAAGTTCTACGGGTTTGCTATGTTGGAGAGCTCAATGCACCTTATGCCATTATAGAATGTCACATTGACAATACTGGCACTTACATACCAAGCCTCTCCCGTCTTCCCTTCTGCTCAATATGTGAACTTTGAAAGCAGGACACAAAAAAAATTTCAGTTTTTTGCACACACATTTTAACTTTATAGAAAACAAAACTCATTTTTTTTCCCTCTGACAATCTCTTACATAAAAATGGACAATATACACTGTTATATATCTACCAATGCTAATACTGGGTATTTCTTTTTAACCTCCCTGTTTCTCATTTTTATTTGGGGGGATAGGAGGAGGATGTTGAACAGGCAAAATATTATCGAGGGCATCTTAGCTTTACCACATCCTCAAAACACGAATAATTACCCAAACATAGAAATGTAACTCTGAGCCTTAGGTGGGTCAGTTTTACCTAAGATCAGGCACGAGTCTGCCATTTGTTCCTTCCCGTTTTCATTTGCTCTCTTTTTGGTAGAGCCTTCTGTAGGAGATGAAGTAAGAATGTGTATAGCCACTAAGATGCTTAATCAAGTCCTTGTGACTGTTGTGGTTGTCTCTTCAAATTTCAGATTCAGAAACGCAACTTTATCAGCACATCCACAAATGATCAGGTTCTTGAGGGAAAGAATAATTTGTATGGACAGAGCTCAGAAGAAACTAATCTGTAAATCACGATGCCAATTTGCTAAATTACACTGGCCCAGGAAGAGTTTGCTCACTGGATCTTGTTCTTTTTCGTTATTTACTTTTTCAACATCAGTGAACAAAATGCCTTTTTACAATAAGGCACTCTTCCCATCCCATCTGGATGGCCTTCCCAGGGTAACAGATTATAAACCAGAAGTGGTTTTTGTTGTTCCCTGGTTACAAAGAACAGAAACCCACGCAGGCTTGTTTGAGTTACAAGGAGATTTATGGAAAAACAATGGACACATAAAAAATTAAAGTGGAGGAAGTGAGGACAGTGGGAAGTTATTAGACATCTTTCTCTTGGTGTTGCGTTCTCAGACCAAATGGTTTCTTGTGTCAGCAGCTCTCTATACAGCCTCTCTCCTCTAGTCAGGCTTCCACTGTTCGCATGCAGACCGCCATGGCTGCGATCCCAACATGATCTTCGATTCAGAATGCACACGACCTCACAGCTAGCAGCAGTGCCCATCCCTGCTCAGTCCAGTCAGTCTCAGGTTGCTTAGTTGTTACTTGCCAGAAAGGACTCTGATGAGCTTAACCTAGTCTATGGATATTTCCCCAGGCCAGGTGTCTAACTGGCCCAATCGTAATCTGTGTCTCTGACCTGGACCTGCTAGGGCTGGGGATTCAATTTCACTGGAGGAAGTGTGGGTGGGAGACAATGTGAGAGCATCTAATATTTTGGTGAATGTGAGGGATTCTCTATCCCAGGGTGTCCAACCTTTTGACTTCCCTGGGCCACATTGGAAGAAGAAGAATTAATTGTCTTAGGCCACACATAAAATACACGATCACTAACAATAGCTAATGAGTTTAAAAGATCGCAAAAAAAAAAAAAAATCTCATAACATTTGAAGAAAGTTTACGAATTTGTGTTCCTGGGCTGCATGTGGCCCTTGGGCCGTGGGTTGGACAAGCATGTTCTAGGCACTCTCCTGGTGGGTAGAAGAGTAAGTTGAGTGAGAACTATAGGAATGAGACCAAGATGACAGGGCAATGAAAGTAGATATATTTTTTCTATGTGCCATTGTGCTGTGAAAAGAAGAATAAGGCAGGTAGGCAGGGCTAGGAAAAAAAGAGGCAACATTCCAGAGATTTCCATGCCTCTAGGGTACAAAGCTAAAGTGAAATATTATCATTCCTAAGGATCTTTCCATTAGTTCCTCCTTTCTTGCCCCAGGAAACAAGCTTTGTAGACACCCTGCAATGTGTTTGAAGGACAGGGAGGACACAAAACCCACAGAAGGGGATGCACTGATGAGTTCTAGAAAGGATTCTGGACACGGAGTGCAGTGGGTTGAATAGTGGTCCTCAAGAGTAATATCCGAAGTCTAAACTTTGGTACCCGTGAATGTGACCTCTGAAAATAGAACCTTTGCAGATGTAAGTAAGGTAAGGAACACAAGGCGAGTTCATCCTGGATTGGGGTGGGTCCAAAGTCCAAGGACAACAGATGTTCTTTAGGAGAAAGAAGAAGACACAGTGACTCTTGGGAGAAGGCCTTAAGAAGATGGAAGCAGAGACTGGAGTTCTGTTGCTACCAGCCAAGGACTGCCAGGAGCAGCCAGCAGCTTGAAGATGCAGGGAGGATTCTCCCATAGCACCTTCAGAGGGCACGTGGCACTTGATTTGGGACTTTAGGTCTCCAGAACAGTGAGGGAATAAAATCCTCTTGTTTTAAGCCAAGAAATCGGTGGTGATTTGTTATGGCAGCAGTAAGAAAGTCGTGTACGGCAGGAAGAGCTCTTTTGGGAAATCCAGTTTGAGCCAAAGGAGGTGAGAATCAGACACCTCAGAGCATGCCTCAGCTTTCTTCAGTAGCAGCTCCCAGACTGTGAATATGACGAGGGTGTGAGGTGCTGGGGAGAAAGTAGTAGTGGGGATCCCAGTCTCACTGAGAATATGGACTCTGAGTCAGACACTGTATTTTCTATTTTCAGGGTCTAATGCCCTAGATTTAGTTCTATTCAACAGTGTAATGCAGCTTAAAACGTTTCAAAACATTTTTGTTTGTTTGTTTGTTTCCATTCTTATGCAGTTTCAATGACTGTTTACTATGTATACCAGTTCCTATTTTACTGTACATACAAGTTTCAATGACCATTTACATTGACTGGGTAGAAATCTTTTCAACATCTGCATATGACCCAACCTAAGCCCCAAAACCACTGCGAAGCACCTTCTTTCTTATTTCAAATCAACCAGGAACTGCTGGACCACCTGCCCCTTTCCTTTACTCTGCCTCTTCTTTCAATTCTATAAATTTTTTTCGGCATGCTGGAGATAGGGAGATGGCCTCTGGACAAGAGTCTGCCATGTCCTTTGAATGCTGACATTTTGAGTGAACCTACTTTTCTTTCCACTAACCTTGTCTCTTGATTTTTGGAAGCAGCAAGCAGCACTTGAACCTAGTAACAGATGAAGAGGTCTGTGCATTGTCTTGAGGTGGCAATACTGTATCATGAGATTGTGAAAAGATGAACCAGGTTCACTCCTTGCTTTGCCACTGACTCCCTGCACTGCACACCCTTGCACAAGTTCTTGACCTTCTAAGGCCTCAGTGACAGCAACCACGTATAAAAATATCTCACTTAAAACCTTTTAAAGAGGGTACCCTTTTAGATACCCCTTTACCTTAAAGGATAATCTCTAAAGATCCTTGTGTTTGGATCCTTCTGGTTCATAGGCCTGTGTGGTTAGGGTAAGTGGAGGGTTGGTCATAAGCTTGCAAGATGTTGTCTGGAGCTGGTTCTTTCAGTTGGATACACTGGCTTGATAGAGGTATTCCTTCTCTTTACCACCCTCCTAGAATAGATCCTTACATCTGATCCTCCCATGTCTCAACAACTACCTGGGAGTATTTAGCTCTTGAGATTCTACTCATAATCAATGCTCCCTGCCTGCACTCCAGCCATAGAATCCCAGAGGGAACATTGCTAAATGTCCCATATGGAATATCCTCTTTCAGGCTTAGGCGATACTGGAATGTAGGGTTCCACCAGTGATCACTCTATGAGGGCAAGGTCTAGAATTATGCTTTCCAATATGGTAGCCACCAGCCAAATGTGGCTTTATAAACTTAAAATAATTTAAATGAAATAAAATTGAAGATGGAGTATCTGAATTGCACAAGTCATAATTCAATTTTTTGGTAGTCACATGTGGTTAGTGGCTACCATATTGGACATTGCAGAGAGAGAACATTTCCACCATTGTAGAAAGTTCTGTTGGCTAGCGCTGTTTTAAATCAGTGTTTCAAATTATCTGAAGATCTTTCCAAATACAGGTTCTGATTCAATTGCCATAGGTTGGGGTCTGAGATTTTGCAGTTCTAGCAAGTGCCTAGATAATGTCAGTGCTGCTGGTTCATGGATTGCACTTTGAGATGCAGGAATCTAGGGAACATCTCTGTGAATTAATTATGGCCACTGTGCTAGTTGTATGCTGGAAAGAAGGGAAGTGGAGAACTTTTTATCTATGAGAGTAGAGAAAAGACTTGGCTAACTTACAGTAGAGGCATCATGGAAGAGAAAAATGAAAAGTCACTTGGAAAAGTAAGTCAGGCCCTAAATGACTGGCCAAGTGATGTAGTTTCCAATGTAAGGCAAGGCCTTCTAACAATCATGCAGGGGCTGGCAAGCTTTTTTTTTGTAAGAGGCCAGATAGTAAATATTTTAGGTTTTGTGGGTCATTATGATCTCTGTCTCAATTGCTCAAGTTCGCTGGTATAGTCTGGATGTAGCTATAGATTATATATAAAGAAATGAGTATGGCTGTTTCTGATAAAACTTGATTTACAAAAACAAGTGGCATGCTGGATTTGGTTTATAGATTATAATTTACTGACCTTTACACTAGTGGCTTGCATTGTGGGAGGAAGTTAAGTAAAGTTGCAACCCATTAATTACATTTTTATATACTGCATTTTTTTTTATGTATAAGACAATAGCTTTGTCTAAAATTGTTAGATCAAAAATTGGGGGTTGTCTTATACACAGGAGTAACCGTGTATTGATTTCTTAATATAGAATTAGAAAAATAGGCATTGTTTTATACATGGGGGCATCTTATATATGGAAAAATATGGTAAAATAGAGTCATTGCTAATAAAATAGGAATGAAAATCAATTACTAGTATAACAGGTTTAATTTCTATTTCAAAGCAACATTTTCCCAACATATACAATACATAATAACATTTCTGTGACATGGAAGTCAAACTATGTGTTTTGTGCGGTCTTGGCCTATCAATAACCAGTGTTGTGGCTGGACCAGTCCTTGTCGTTCTTATTATGATTGCAAGATGCTCTTCACAATAACCATCCAGAAACTTTGAAAAAAAATTAACGGTTATTACTTACAGGATCTAGAAATTACACAGCACAACTAAGGCTAGACAGCTAGGTCATGCATAGAGAACATGCATGGGCCTGGGGTGTCTGCTTTTATTGGGATTGAGAGTGGGGGCCTAGAGCTTCTTTTATTGGTGAATTTAAAAAATTAGAGTTGTAACCTCATCAAATTTAACAATAAATTAAAAAAAAAAAAATTAGAGTTGGAACTTGAAGCTCAGGAAGAGAAAAAAGAAACAAGTAGCTCAAGTGGTTATTGAAATTAATCAAGATATCTAAAAACAAAGGTAGCTCGGTGAGGGGAGGTAGCCTGGTTCTTCATCTAATCCTGTGGCTGGCAATGTATTTAGTGAAGACCGGAGTCTTTGAAGTGGATATCTCTTTAAGTGGAAGCCTTAGCAATCAAAACTCATGTCAGGCACTTGCATTACCAAAAGAACAAAAACAACCATCAGAGCATATGCTACACTATGATATGTAGAAACTACAAGCTGCCCAGAAACAGCAAATGAAATGACATTTAGACAATCAATTTAAAAGCAAAAATCCACTAGCTGGCACCTTCTATCTATATATTATGTTATAGCAGAAAATAATGATCTAAATTCTAGGGAGTAGAATTGCTTTATTCACTGAGGGTAATGAAGACCTAAGGAGAGTCACTGGTACAATCTCTACAGCTCATGGTTGACCAATTTAGGATAAAACTGGGGCTCTTATTTCCTAAACGGCACTTAACCCTTCCCTGACATTGATTCTACAGAGTGGACAAAACACTATTCAAGTAC
>PVKE010045193.1:0-12708 GCA_004027555.1 Craseonycteris thonglongyai | reverse complement strand
ATGAAAAAGCGTACAAGGAGGTAGCTGTGGGCAGAACAGTTTGGTGTGGGCATTACCTCCATTTCTGCTACAGAATATTTTCAAGAGGCATTTAGGTGGGCTCAACCTCTTGTTTATCTTTCTCTTTGAGATTTTTCCCTTCAAAATCAATAATAATAAAAATCATACCAAGTAGGAAAATAGAACATCCAAATTTCTAATTAGCTACATATCTCTCACATGTCTTCTGTTAAGTTTACACATACTTATATACGAAGTTATATAAACTATGATGATTGTTTTCTAAAAGTCAGTACATGACATAAAGTGAGATTATATTCTAGAGTCCTAGGATTTTAGAGGCAGAAGGATCTGAATGACAATCCAGTCTAGATTTTTCTCCACCCCTCAGCTTTCATGGCCCTTCACTACATCCTTCCCTGCAAACCGTGTACATTCTGCAAGAGAGGATATGCTCATGGCCCTGGATGGGAGCTTATTTCAGATAGGCTACGGCAAACTGCAAAATATCCCATTCTCCAGCTATTTGTGAAGTAGTTTGATAGTGTTTGTAACAGGACATATTAAGACCAGTTTTCAGTGGGCCAGGACTATGGAGGAAATTGGAGGCCACATAATATATTGGCTAAGAGCTCAAACTCTGGAGTCAGTCTGGGTTCTGTTCTTATTTCATCTGCTACCAGTTGGGAAACTTTAGCAATGTTGCTTCATCTCTCTCAGACTCTGGTTCCTCATCTGTAACACGGGGTAATAATAACAGCCATCTCATAAAGTTGTCGCAAGAAGTAGAGAGAATCCAGGTAAGCCATTTTGTACAATGCCTGGACATAGTGTCTGAGACATGGAAATAACTAATTAATCAGGAGACTTGGGTATGCTTGGGGACTGGCTTCTCAGAGAAGTCTCCAGGCAGTGCTGGCTACTGGCCATGTGGTGAGGCTTTCATGGAGCAGAGAAGCCGGCCTTGTTACTGACCCCACTTTATTTCTACAGAACGTGGTGAAACTCATGCGGGGTCTTCTCCAGTGCATGATGAGACAGGTAGGCGGAAAATGACAGATGTGCTTTCGGGTCATCTGAGTGGGCATTTTATCATTTTCATGATGACAGCTAACATTCTTAAAGCTTTTAAAACTTTTCTTCTCAAGACAATGAGAAATTGAAAGAAAATTGTTTACTTTCTCCTTTAAAATTATCTTTAATACTTTTGTTACAATATAGAACCACAGACTCAAAGGACACTGTTTCTCAACATTTTTTAAAAAATAATCTTCTTGTGTAAGAGGAGAAAATGCCCTTTTTTTAAAAAATGAAGAAGAGAACATTATTTTTAAAAGCCATGTACTATTGTTTATTCTGTTGAGTTTATAAAAGGGATTCTTTTCATTTGAATTGAAATGCTTGGGTTTTAAAAACTTGTCAGTAGTATTTACTGATATTTTCAGTGAGGGGTAAATAAAACAATTCATTGAGCATATACTATATACAGAACATCATACTAGGAGCTGCAACAGATGCAAAGATGACTATAATACTGTCCCCGCCCATAATCAGCATGTGCCCAGGTGGTCCTCAAAGACACATTTACTCTTTTCCTTTCAACATAGCAGGTCCTCTTCCTTTTGGCCTTCCCTCCCTCTCTCATTCATTGAGTGCCTACCACATGTCACAGCTCATGCTGGGGATACGCACACAAGGACACCTCTTGGCTTCAACCCTCACCCTGACAGAGCTTGTTAAAATCGCACTGGGCTGGGGCATTTTCTGGAGATGGGCAGGAAGAATCCTCTGCACAATCCCTCTGTGTGGTGTTCACTAGTGAGCATCTGCTGCCTTCCATCCCTCTGGCTCCCAGAGGTAGCAGATAAGGGGACAGCATCCAGGAGATTGATCCTGGGTGTGACATCTGCCCACCATGAACCCCTTAGCTATGCAGAGCCAGCTTGCCTTCTCCCTCAGGTGGACAAAGTGGAGAAGTTCAAGCAGACGCAGAGTACCAAGGACAGCCTGCATGCCAAGTACAACACTGCCACCTGCAGCACAGTGGTGGGTGATGACCAGTGGGGACACCTCCAAGTGGATGCCACCTCCCTCTTCCTTCTGTTCCTGGCCCAGATGACTGCCTCTGGTGAGCCAGGGCCATTTGAGCCCATTATACAAGGAGTGACAATCCAGAAGGGGGTGGACAGGGGCAGACATTGATCAGTGTTCAAAATAAGCTATTTCTGTGAAGAAAAAGCACACTTCCTTATATGTTACATGCACTGACTCTGTGACATGCTGACAGCCTTCTGAGCACTTGCAGGATGAGTTCTATTAGCATCACTCTAGTTGATCCCAAAGTGACAGATATTTCTGTCACTGTCACCTGATTGGTTATGGGACTAACTAACCTAGATCAGATTTACCTTTGACAGTTGAAATATCTGCAGTGTCATGCCCCTTCTTAAAGTTTTCTTCTCCAAAGCTATCAGTGGATAAGCCACAATTAATTTAACTATTCTTTTATTCCTTTTTTTTTTTTTTGCTGCTATAACTAATGTTGCAATACCAACTTTGATCCCATATCTATTTGCTTCCTTCCGTTAGCTAGATATCATTCAAAGGCTACTCATACATATTACCAAATTGTTTTTAGAACAGTTTACTAGTTAAAATCCCCACATTGATATGAGTACATATCTTGCCATACCCATACAAGCTTCAAGAATTTGTATTTAAAAAATTCATGCATTACCATAACCAACTAAACACTCAATGACCCAAATACAAATCCAGCTCTCTTGGTCACCACCTGCTTTAGCATGCAGATGCAGCCTGTGGGCAGATTCTGGGAGTTGGTCTTTCCAGGGGATGAAAGCCATCTCCTGAAGCTGGGGCTTGACTTTTTCTATGTGCTCTTGGAGGGGAAATAACCACCCTTTTGCTCTCTCAAGGATAAGAACACTGTCTTCAGTGACTCTGGGCTTAAAACCCTTGCTTTGTTGGAATCTTCTCTGTGCAAATCCAACACATACCAGAAGACCCCACACCTTGTCTTTCAATCCTTTCTGCTTGTAGGCACACCCAAAAGTGGAGTCCTTTCTTTCTTCTGTCCTTCTTCCTCCCTTCCTCCCTCCCTCCCTCTCTTCTTCCCTTCCTTTTTCTGAGATTAAACATTAAGTGTTATATCTTACTTTAGACTTAATTTTTGATGCTCTAGTAAGAAAAATGAAAATGGAGATAAAAGGATTTATTTCCTAATGTGATATTTGTAATGAACAGCTCTTTTCACAGCATAACTTCTTTGTTTTTCTTTACTAGGTTTGCGTATTATTTTCACCCTCGATGAGGTGGCTTTCATACAGAATCTTGTTTTTTACATAGAAGCTGCATACAAAGTTGCTGTAAGTATTAACCTTGGTGGTTTTTTCAGTTATCAAAAAGAATAAAAATTATACACTTCTCTGAGGACCAGGCTGTTTGGGGCTGACCAGAAGGTTATCATGATTAGAGCTATAAGATCATGTCACCTCCATACACAAAGTACACTTTTTTGTTCTGGGATGCAGTTGTAGCATTCATGTTTTTGGAATGCACCACATGCTCTGTTTGAATCCATTATGCTTGTTTTTAAAAAGATCCTAAAGTGCCCTGTGGCACATATACAGGCTGGCCTCAGGAGGAGCTGCAGTGCCTTGGGGCTCACCCCAGGTAGCTCACAGGTAGAGAGGCCAGAGCCTGATGTGTGCCCCAGGTCAGGTGTGCGCAGGCTACAGATGTGCGTAAAGCCCAGCTGCTCTGAGCTTCTGTCTGGTGTGGAGGGTGGAGCCTCACACACTTCTAGAGAACAACTCAACTGTGCAAAGCTGACTATAAGGGTGATAAGGAAAGAGTAGAGTTTGGTTTGAGAGAAAAAAGAAACACTATGATCTAAAGCAGGGGTCTCCAAACTACGGCCCGCGGGCCGGATGCGGCCCACAAGGCCCTTTCATCCAGCCCGTGGAGACCTTTTTATCTGAATAAAATAATATTAAATAAATAATTAACAGCAACATCTTTGTTTTGATTCTTTTTTATTTGGACCTCGAGTGTGTAGTCGGCCCCCAAACTGCTGCTTGATAGTTAATGTGGCCCGCGGGCTGAAAAGTTTGGAGACCCCTGATCTAAAGCAAGGTCAGAAAATATTTTCTGTGAAGGGCCAGAGAGTAAACATTTTCAGCCTTGTGTTCCCTATAGTCCCTGTTTCAGCTACTCAACTCTGCCATTGTAGTGCAAAAGCAGCCATAGACAACACGTAAACAAGTTGAGCATGGCTGTATCTCAAATAGAATTGATTTACCAAAACTAGATCTGGTCCAAGGGCCATAGTTTGCAGCCCCTGGTAGTGAATTTGAAACAGGGGCAGTCTTCCCCTCCAAAGGGACATTTAACAATGTCTAGAGATGTTTTTGATTGTCACACTGGGAAGGGAGCTACTGTCCTCTAGAAGGTGGAGGCCAGGGACTCTACTGAACCTCCTACAGTGCACAGGACAAGAGAATGTCAGTAGTGCAGAGGTTGACAAGCCCTGGTCTAAAGAAACTTGAGAAGTCTTTGTGGGAAAGGTGAGACTTTCATTGGATGAATAGGGTTAAATAAGCACAAAGGAGGGAAAAGGGTATTTGGGGTGAGGGAACAGTATGAACAGTCACGGAGGCCGGAACAGGCTTTGTTGGGGGGAGGGCTGCTTGGGAAAATGGGGTGCAGAGTGAAGGAGTAGACTTAAGATGAAAACTAAGTATTAAAGAATGGCAGAAAATAAAGTCAGTTTATAGGTATGCAGGTAGAGGCCAGACACTGGAGGTATGGCCATCCAGAGAGAGATTTGAACAAGATCCACTAGGGTTGGATCAACAGTTTGTCACTTTAGACTCTTAATCAGGGGAATAAGATGATCAGAGCAACTTTTGAGGATGACTCACTTAGCTCCAGGGTTAAAGTGAAGATCGGTTGGGGTGTGGAAAGGCCCAGATAGGAGGAATTTGAAGGAAGGAGTCCTGGATAAGGACTGCAAAGCCAGCACAGCAGGGAAGCATGTAAAGTTACTCTAGTGTATCCAAGTCTAAATTGTCACATTTTGAAAGGGTTCATCTTTGGAAACCAAATCACAAATACTAAAATTTTGGCATTGGTCCTGCTCTTGTTGGGTTGTCATCTTTCAATAGTTCATGTAGCATTATTTCAAAACAATATTCAGTACTTGGGTTTCCTAAGAGTATATGATTTTAAAAGGAATGTATGTATCAAATCTTCTATGCGGACAGCATTTTGAGCCAATTCATACTAATCAGATTAAAATACCAGGAAAGTTCAGTATTCTGTGCCTCAGTTTTGACTTGGACTCCTGTTACCTCCTGAGCATTTTGTTTTTCCCAAGAGGTAATGCTAGAAATAGATATTAAATTATTTTAAATGGTTTGGCTGGCTTTACCTATTTATAACCCATTTGTAAAAGTTTCTTTATTCCATCTTACAATTTAATATAAGTTCAAAGGGATTAGCTAAATAGAGGGGCAGCATTTTATTTGATTTTAAGATAAAATATTTTGTTCTCTACAAATCAAGAGTTTCTTACAAAATAGTAATTTTTAGGAATAAGAAAATTGAGAGCGCTTTGCATGCATTTTTGGTTCCACCTGAGTATTTACTACCAAAACTCTGCACAGAGGTCAAATGAAATGAAATCAAGGAAGAATACAGAGTAAGTGTATAAAGCCATGAATCTGGTAGTCTTTGAGAACAGATATTTATGTTCCATTATGCCTATGGGAACATAAAGGAATCACTTTTCCACAGCACTTTCTCATGTACCTCTTTCTCCTGCTCTGTTTACTACCTTTTTCTCCCGCAGGATTATGGAATGTGGGAACGTGGCGATAAGACGAATCAGGGCATTCCAGAATTGAATGCAAGCTCTGTAGGAATGGCCAAGGTAATGGCTCCTCTTCTTTATTTTTCCTTCTGTACATTTTTTCTGCCTTGATTTGGTTGTCATTAGAAGTCTGGATTTAATCTGATCAGTATGTTTTTCAAAAGTCAGCAGCAAGTATAAAATTCATGTACCCCAGCCAATTGAAATTGTATGTAAAGAATGTAGGTTTCCTACACTGAAATCTGCATATGCCTGAAAATAATAAGTGTGTTTGCTCCTCATTATCCATTGTTATCACCTACAGGTCTATGCTTTTGCTGTCTAAGAAGCTGGATGTATGATATCCAGCTTTTTTTTTTTTTTTTTTGGCTCCTATAAATAGCTGAACTATATGACCACTTTGTAGGGTAAGGCTCACAAGTTCAAAAGTCTATAGGGTCAGGCGAGTAACATTTAAACAAAGTGAAGTAGACAAGAGAGAAAAATATCGAGGTTGGCAAGATAGAAAAATTAAAAAAAATATATTGGAGACACTGGGAACTTCCTCTAAAGGTATTCCAATTCAAAATCATTTTTTAAAACTTCTTCAGGCCAAACAAAACACACCTGTGTTGCAGATACAGTCTGCCAGCCCCCAGTTTACATCTTTTGCCCTAGACATTTTAGCACGCTTCCTCCTCTTTCTCAAGACTGAAGTACACTTTTGGAGAGAGTAAAAACTCCAGAGCTAGAATTTTTAAAGCAATAATAAATATACTCTGTTAAGGTCAACTGACAAAAAACATACTTACTACTAAAAGAATTAACTTTCTTAAGTGCCAGATATGCTAATGTTAGGAGTTAACCACCAACCAAAAGGTGAAGGAAACACACATACACACAGTTATGAACTTGTTAATATTTCATTTTTTGGTAGAAAACTAATTTCATTATGGAAAATGTTTTTCTATTTTCTCTTTCTCTTTCCTACAATGAACAGCAGCCTATAAGAAAGCTCTAATCTACTGAAAATAAGGATAGAATATGACCATATGACTGGTTAGCTGGATTTTAGCATTGTGTTTCATCGCCTTTGAGAAAACATGTCTGCTAGATTGTTTAATGAAAAAGGAGTACCAGATCGGGGCGTGCATGTTTGCTAGAAAGAGAAAGTAATTCAGATGTGTGTTTGTAGGCAGCACTTGAGGCAATTGATGAACTGGATCTTTTTGGAGCCCACGGAGGACGCAAGTCAGTGATACATGTCCTACCTGATGAGGTCGAACACTGCCAGGTAAACAATTCAGCCTCTCATGTCCCAGAGAGCAAGAAAGAAGGCCATGGAGGGCAGGCCTAGGCTCCAGTTCAGATTTCTTACCTTTCTAGGTTGGTGGTACTTGGCTTCTTTGAACATCATCCTTACAGTGGGTCTATTGGGACCTTCCCCTCTTGTTGCACAAGGTGATCCTAAGGATATGCGTAAATCAACTTAGTTTGTCAGAGCACTTTGTAAGCTAGAAAGCACCATGTAAACATAAGACACAACAATGTTATATATATATGAAGTCAATAATCAGAGCACCTTGTTTTGCTGAAGACAAAATCTGTTTTCTTTGTTTTGAGAACATAGGTGGTTTTCTCTAGGTTTATTTCACGATGCCCCCAAATTGAATGACTAGCAAGCACTAGTTCACTTGGGGAGGTGGGTAGGGATGGACCAAATGAGTAGTGGCAGAGGGATGAGATGGGAGAAACGGCAAATTAGTAGAACCTCTGTGAAATACACATCTGAGAAAGGAATGATTTGCTGCAGATTAGGTAACTCCATTAAGCAACTAGTAGGTCACCAATTACTGGTTAATCAGTGAACTCTTATTTAGTGAGGACTCAGTGTGTGCTAGGGCTATGGGGGTCAGATAACATGAAAACTTGTAAGTAGGCTGACCAGATGTACCATTTTTAAAGATTTATTTATTTATTTATTTATTTATTTATTTTTAAAGATTTATATTTTTATTGTTTTTGACAGAGAGAGAGAGAGAGAGAGATACAGAGTCAGAGACAGAGAGAAGGGGGAGAGCCCAGAACAGTCTCCATAGTTGCATATCATTGGTTTTTCCACATAGTTTCATTCCACAGATGGGCACGGGGCTGCACAGGGCCGGAACTGGGCCGGGGTCTCACCCCAGTGAGAACTGAACTGGGGGCACTCCCCAGTTCAGCATATGGGTCCGCACGGGCTGGGGCCGGGATTCGATCCTTGGTCCCCGGGGCTGCAAAGCGAGCGCTTAACCCACTGAGCCATCCCGGCTTCCTGTGATGTACCATTTTTGATGGTACTGTTTCAAATGGTATGTATGGTCAACCTACCGACACCTTAAATTTAGTCCAGTGAGACTAGGCTGACCAGACATACCAATTGAAACAAGACACTACTATTGTTTTCTGTCTCATTTAACATGGTACATCTGTTCAGCCTTGTGAGCAGGGAGCTTTTGGGGGGAGTATGTGTTTCAAGGCAGAGAGCCTAGGGAAGAGTGACTAGTTAAAGAACTAGGCTTGGTCAGGGATGGGGAGCAGTTGGCTATAGAAATGAAGCTTTACTCTGAAGCTGAAGGGTTCCCTCCATCCTTCCCCTACCCGCAGTAGTCCTTAGCGGGGAATCTGCTATTTCTTGGGGTATGGTTTAACAGGCTGCTGTGAGTCTTAATAATGTGTAGTCTAGTGGAAATTTTGTGAGCTTATAGCCAGCTGGGCCTGGATAGGAATCCCAGCTCTCTCACAAAGTAGCTGCATGCCCTTAGGCATAAGTCTCTCTATTCAGAGTCTTAAGAGTCCTCATATGTGAATTGGATGTAGTACCTGAACTCCTTCTTCATCTGGAAGATTTAATAAGCTTATGCTTGGAGGGGTCTAGCCTCATGTCTGTAAGTGTTAAATCTCAGGGTTAACTCCTTCCCCTCCTAAACTTTTTCTTACAACCTCAAGTTTTTTAGTTTATAGTACCTAATCCAATCATCTTATAACTGAGGCCATATATAATGCCACTAAGTAACCCATTCTATCTAGGACTGAAGTAATTCTATTATTTACCATCATCTTGTCTGAGTATTCTTGCAGTCTTCTGGATTTGACTTGTGATTTCTGGTTCTTCCAATCAAACTGGTCACATTCCACACAAGCCAGACATTTCTGTCTTGGCCTTGTACTCAGGTCCTCTGTCCCTACTTCCTCCCCTTATTGCCCCGAAGGACCAGCAAAGTCAACCGAAGGCACAAAAGGAAGGGAGACAAGCAGTTCTCAGCATAGGCTCCAGGCAGTACAGTGCTCTTCCTGACCCCCAACTATCCCTCAAGCAACAGGAATCATTGGCTGGGTAGGTAAGGTTGCCCCTTAGGGGCCATGCTGGTAGGACAAAGCTCTAATCAAAATGATGAATTCATTTGAATGTTCCCTTGGACCCAAGTCATGGTCTCTAGATACTGTATGTAACTATTAGAGCTTCCTAGGTTAAAGCCACTTATGTTTTTCATTCAGTCTATTCTGTTCTCCATGCTGCCAAGAGCATCGACATCTAAAGAGATTGACGCTGGACTTCTTTCTATTATTTCTTTCCCGGCCTTTGCAGTGGAAGATGTGAACCTTGTGAATGTGACCAAAAATGAAATTATTTCCAAGCTTCAGGTAAGCATTGGTCATGCTGGTGCCATTCTGCCCTGTGTTCAGTGCCACTTTCACATTGTGACATGGAGCAACTCACACAGGCCTCACTTGTTTATGAGGTCAATGGCTTGGTTAATGTAAGTGGACTCATAGAGTAAGGTGCGCAAAGCTGAGTCTACAAGTGAGACGACACACTCTGAGTGATCTAGTGACTTGGTTCTCTTCCTAAGTAGCAGAGCTTGAACTCAAGCCATTGTTTTTGAATCCCAATTCATACCCCTCCTGTATTTCTGAGGCAGAGTTTCTTAACCATTTAGAGATCACAGACAGACTCAACTAAAAATCCCTGCCAGAAAAACAAAAATAAAACACCCACACAAATGTCCCACTATCCTCAAACTTTCCACACAATCTCAGGGGACTTGGTGATCACAAAGTTAAATTGAGGTTTTAAAAAATCCCTGCTTTGAGTAACTGGTTAACTATGATACATTACACCAAAGTGTGAATGTTATTAAATATTCCAGCTAACTGAAGTTACCAGTAAAATAGTCAAAGAATGTAAATTTTGTAAGCCAAAATCCACACGTTTATAATTCTACTTAGACTCTGTGAAAAACGCTTGTAGCCTTTGGAAACAAAGGTTCAAGTGTCTCCAATCATATCCCCCAGAAGAAGGTAGGGGGCTGTCTCAGTCAGAGTTCAGTGGAGAAAAAGGAGCCTCTTTAAACAGTTGAAGTAGTCAAGGAGTTAACGCAGGGAATGAACTGTTTAAAGGTCTAGGGTGAGCCACCCACGACTCCCCCCACACAGTCCGGGGTTGGTCACTAGATGTGCTGGCCTCCATACCCAGTGCTAGGGCTGCCCCTATATGCCTGAGAAACTGGAGAATGGACATCCCAAACTGTAACCCAGGCATTAGGGAGGCAGCTTAAGATGGCGCTGCCACACTGCCCTTCTGTCCTGCCACCCAGGTAGCTGGAGAGGAACACGAGCCTGCAGCAGGAAAAGCAGCAGGAAAAGCAGCAGGAAAAGCAGCAGGAAAAGCAGCAGGAAATCCCCCCTGCCTCCCTGCCAAGCCTTGCAGGATGCGTCTCCTTTGCATCCACAGCCTAACTGCAGGGGGTCTGGAAGGTCCTTTTAGCTTTCCAGTCTTTCAAGCAGAAGCAGTTCATCCAAGTCTCTCCCTTGGTACCTTCTCCAAGCAGTGAGGGTCCCTTTGTGTCTTTCTTTGCATGACACAGCGATTCAAAATGAAAGGCTGGCTATTCACTGAGCCCTCAGTAATTACTCTCCCACCTCTCATGCTATAATATGATGTATTGGCATCTCCTTCCAAGCCCTGATCGAACCTGAATTTGTTTTGTTTATTATTTAAAGATAACTTCTTGTACTGATAGCAAATAGCTCTTGGTACACGTTTCATTACTAAAAGATTCATGGGAAAAGGGGCAAAGGGTTGACTGGAATTGCAATCCAAAAAGGCCAAAAAATTCTTATGATTTCATCAGAGGTACTTACTGTTCTTTATCTTCTTAGGGGCGTTATGGATGTTGTCGCTTCCTTCGAGATGGTTATAAAACCCCAAGAGAGGTTGTATTTAAATATTGTTTCTTCTGATTCCTTAACTGCTCTGTCTCTAAGTTGCCTCTGTGGTGTTCACCCTCTATTGACTATAATTGCATGTTAGACTGTTGGAAAGGGAAGTCTTAATTCTGCAGTCAGAAAGCCTGCAGCTAGGCGATCGAATAGTAAGATCTTCAGGAGGACAGCAAGCTGGTGGGTTAAAAGCAGCCTGTAGACAAGGACAAACAGTTCCGTGACTCACACGGTTTTCCAATCCCAACCATGGCCACGTCCTTGGGCATCTCTGCCACAGTAACTGATAGAATGGTATCAACAAAACAGTCTGCCAAGCACTGTGAGAGGCAGACTGCTATTCATTTGTTAGAGGTATAGGAAGCTTAACATAATAAACTACCCAGCAGTGTACATTTCTGATTTCCTTTTCTGAAGATTTACCATGGAAAACTGCCCCAAATAGCATCTGCCCCTTATGGCAAGGTCCTGATCATACCAACCTCAAAGCTACATTGAATCAGACAAGCAAGGGAAAGGCAGTGAGGTACAACGGTATTATGTATGTGATCTGACATCACTTTTTAGAAGGTTCACCTGTTTGATTCCAGGACCCAAATCGACTACATTATGACCCTGCTGAACTCAAGCTCTTTGAAAACATTGAATGTGAATGGCCTGTGTTCTGGACATATTTCATAATAGACGGGGTCTTCAACGGTGATGCCATTCAGGTGAGAAAATGCTGGGTGTTGCATTGATAATCAGCATGTTTATTCCATTGGTGTGCTGATTATCACTAGAACATAATGTTATACCAGAATTTAGGGCATTGTTCAGCTATTGGTTGCTGCCTAGCGAACCCTCCCCAAAACTCAGTGACTTAAAGCACCACCTGTTTTATTTGCTCATGATTCTGCAATTGGGCAGGGCTCAGCAGGGACAGGTTGTCTCTGCTTCCCCTGGTGTCAGCTGGGATGGCTCAGTGGGGCTGGAGGATCTACTTCGAGATGGCGTCACTCACATGGCTGGGAGCTCAGCTGGGCTGTTGACCTAGGCCTTGGTTACTCTTCCACATGGCTAGCTTGCACTTCTCACAGCATTTTGGTCTCTGGGAAAGTAGGTGTTTTACTTGGTGGTCATCTTCAGCAAAAACAGAAGCTGCCAAGTTTTCTTAAGTCTTAGACCCAGAACTGGCAAGGTGTCACTTCTGTTGCATTCTGTTGTTTAAAGGGCCATGCCACATTCAAAGGGAGGGGACTACACAAAGGCATGAGTAGTAGGTGGTGAGTTTATTAGAAACCACCAAACAGTCTACCACAGACAGGTTTGGTTGTTGCTCTTGCTCTTTTCAGACCATCATGTGGTTTTGCTATTTTTAGCTCTAGTTTAAGGGTACCCTCAGGAAATGTCTTGTTTACTATAACAGCCTCTTCTCTGGTCTCCCAGCCTGCAGCCTCACACTGTGCTGTTTTTCCACACCTTGCCATGCTGATCTTATCAAAGGGCAAATTATGTTACGGTATGCCTTGCTTAAAACTTTTGAATGGCTTCCTGATTGCTTTCGGGATGAAACACAAGGTCTTCACCTGCTT
>PVKE010045192.1:0-12710 GCA_004027555.1 Craseonycteris thonglongyai | reverse complement strand
GTATTTATTTTTGTGAATTCTAAGGGAGAATGAAAACACCATTTTCTTCTCTTGCTTCAGTGGTCTAATATTATTTGAACATTTCTTTAGTCAACATAAATATATTATTATTATTTTTTTTAATATATATATATTTTTTTTTTATTTATTTTGACAGAGGAGAGAGAGAGAGATACAGAGACAGAGAGAGAACTGAACTAGGGGTGCTTCCAGTTCAGCATATGATTCCGCACGGGCCGGGGCCGGGATTCGATCCTCAGTCCCCGGCACTGCAAAGTGAGCGCTTAACCCACTGAGCCATCCCGGCTTCCCCATAGTCAACATAAATATAAAACTTAGTAAACTGTCCACCTTCAAATCCAAAGTGAAACCAAAAAAATACAAAAATGGACTTTGCCTAGTACATCCAAACTTCTGCTGAGAGCCCCTGATAAAAATCAAATTTAGCTGTAAGACCCTTTAAACAGAAGCTATAGTACATATAATTGTACAGCACTCCTCCTTTTAAATTTATTTTTGCTTTAAATATAACTTGTTTTACTACAAGCTTTACACGCATAACAGTGGGCTCAAATAACTGTTTTACAGTGATATGTACATATAATAATGTTCAATATAAAATGTTCAGTAAAATATTCAATGCTGTGATTTGTTTGAATAATGGTAAGCACTCTTTTATAGCAATAAAATATAGGTTTAGAGTGAACAATTCTATTTATTTGCCTCTTAGATTTACAGATACTGGAACATATTCCTTACCTAGGTCTTGTTAATATTAAGTCAGAGAGAGAGGCTCTTGCTTCAGAACAGAAATTGTCTTATGTTCTGACGTTAGATTCAATTGTGCAATTTATCAAACAGACATATTATCCAATTCATAAAAGATTTCCAAGGAAGTATTACAATAGACTGAACTGTGAGGCATGAATTACAAAAAATAATAATAATTCAAATTACAACACCAAAATGTGTATTTCTTACCCCAAACTATTCTTATTTTAAACTACTAATTCACTTGTCGCTCATTAAAAAGAGAAAAAAGAGCTGTCAGTGTTTTGTAGCTCCCATTTCCTTATGGGATTAAACTTTGTGCTCAAAAGCTGTTTTGCTAAAATTTCTAATTTAAACATTTCAACAATCATAGCTGTTAGCATAACTTTGCCTTTTACTGTTTCTATCTGCAATGTTAATCACAGTTCTGGGACCCTTAACAGCGTAAAATGCCAAGTTCCATCAGTTTGTGAAGTAATTGAGGATGGCAGCGAGATTTTTCTTAGAAGGTACTTAGTGATGAACTGGAATTTTTGAACATCTTATCAGATCTTCTCCAGAAGTATCTCATGCATGCAGAAAATATAGAATGTGTGCTATTTAGACTGTATGACATAACAACATGGAAAGTACTCTTTTAATACACTCACTCACAACCAAATCAATCAACGTTAAATGCAAAATAATGTGATCTCTGTAGAAATTACAATGAAATGAATCCTCAATTTTGGCACTTTTGTGCTTTCTAAGTATTGAAATGCCTGTATACATTTCCAAAGAGAGGTGCATATTTACTTGTGGGTTTTAGCGATATACAGACATCTTTAAATGTGTGCTAGAACTGGATAGATCTTTTTACTGAATCTTAAGGCTTTAGCATTCCTCAATGGGATTTTATTACAAATTTATAAATAAAGGTCATAGTCAAGTTTCTGTGATCTAGTGTTCAAAGGCACCAAGCTCTGAGATCCATTAGAAAAAGTGGGGGAAACACAGAAGTGAGAATTGAAGTAGATTCCTCTAGGTGGTGTCCAGGAACAAAATACACAGTCTCAATAAGTGGGGACAGCTGTAAGTGCTGGGTATCAGTTAGGAAGATGATGAGTTAAAGAAAAGTGTGCATGGAGAGAAATGTACATAGACTATAGTTTCCTCTGAGGTCAAAGATTTGTTCAAACTTTGACTTTTAAAAACTCCAGTATTATGATACATTTGGGGGAAATTTTTTTTATTTTTTATTTTTTGCATTTTGGAGAAAAATGTATTTGGCAAATAAAGTAGACAATAAACTGAATAATTCATATCAAATGCCTTGAAGTCTTGCTACAACATGACCTATTATAAGATAAATTTCTGACTGAGGTATTTCTATCCCATACTTTCTCCAAGGGAATTCATTAGAGTAAGCAGCAAACAAATCTAGTTGTAACATTTGTTTAACCTATAACAGAGTAATGTGTTGACCAAGATGCAAACTCCAGAGTCCTTTTTAAAAAAGAGAATAGAAAATCAGGAGACATTTTTAAATTTATGGTCAAAAGTATTTATAAGACCAACATATAAGATTTACTTGTTCATTAATTTGTTCCTTATCCTCTAGGCACATCATATACTTATAGTTTGCAAAACATAAACAAAATAAAATTCTACCGAAGATCTTTAATGAAGGCATCTTTATTAACAAAGTGAAATAGAACATGAAGAAAATGATCCAAGTTGTACGAACACAGACCTAATATTCTCACACATGCTCAAATCTACAATGAATGAGATGAATTCAGTATGTGTAAGGTAAGCTATATGCTGAAAATGTGTAGAATTAATGAAATATTTTCTTAGTAAAAATCCTAATATTAAATGCTTAATACCTAAAGCAGCTTATAGGAATGGAACACAAGAAGAAAGTATCATCATTACATAAGATCAGGGTTTCTTTTATGTAAAGTAAGAAAAAGAAGCTAATACCTATTCACAGTGCTAGAAAACAGAAAGACAAATTAATAAGCAGTTTATGTAGATGGCCTATCTAAATCCATAAACAAATAAATGGTTAGTAGGAAAAATGTTATTTTTCTATTGTGTTATTATGACATCAAATCTCAGCAATGATAAAATCTTTATGGATGCAAGTTTCTCAGATTCACCACTATCCTGGCTTAGTAGTATTCATCTATCTATTAATATTACTACACTCTCTTTAGTTGTATAACTAGTAGAGGGCCTCCTTATACTCAAATATGTGTGATTACTTTCAAATATGTCACTCCATATAATAAGTCACTCTTTCCGAACCTGCTCCCTAGGTACGGTATTTTTTTATTCTTTTACAAAAATGGAGAAAATGTTACCTAGTCCATTTATTTGCAAGAAGCTCTGTTACTCAAAAATCTGTTAGATCGTGGTTTGTATTATTATGCTTTTGGGACGAGATGCATAAATCGGTAGATATTTTTCATATATTTCCTACCTGAGACACTACCAGATGGCACCGCACTAGTCTCAGGTTGAACATTACGTGAGAGGCCTGGGCTCACAGCCAGACCAACATACCATTGACTGAGAGAAAACAACGTAATGCTGAACCGTACATAAAACTCACAAGTGGCACTTTTGTAATTTAAACAGACATCTGCTTTCACATATCATGTTTATCTGAGATATAGAGAGAGAGATAAATTACAAATATGTGTACTTGAGATAGAGCTATACGTAATATGTATGTATATAAGGGCTGTACAGAAAAAAAATCCAGCCATAAACGCCTCTATTTCTTATATTACATGGCTGTAGACATTGACAATGGCTCTATTATTTCCACACACCCCTTGTATACATTGTATACATATATACATTTATATATATATATATACATCTGTATATGTCTGCTGATATAAATACCAGTTATTCCCATATATGTGTATATTTCTTATACATACATGCAAGTGCGCTTATAATATGCATTAAAGTACAAAAATTTTAAGCATTTCTCTGTGTTCTCCCCATTGTTTTTGTTGTTTGGTTGTTTTTTTGTTTTTGCTTCCTAAGCTTTCCCTGCCATTTCCTAAGAGTGAAGCTACTCCATCTACCCAGGAAAATTCTTAGCTTAATAAATTCAGCTACTAAACACAGGGCAGAGGTGACTACTCCTCTTCCTTATTGGGGGCTCTTAATTTGATTTAGAAACACCTTTTGCAGAGACAAGTTCTCATTTGAAGATTTAAAAACTTCCAATGTTTAAGTTTAGTAAATAAAAAGAAAATCTTGTTTTCTTTCTTCTCTCTCTCTTTCTCTCTCCCTGATCACCTCTATCATCGATCTCTATCTATCTATCATCTCTATCTCTTTCTCTCTCTTTCTTTCTTAGCTTGGAAATATCCTCAGTAGTATATCTGGTTCTTCTTAGTGATATGTGTAGTCATCTATTCATCATAATTGTTACCCAGATCTCAAGAGGTACAGGCCTCAGGAACTTTGCTGTTTATCTTTCTCTTCTTCTGTTCCTTCATCTTCTACTTTCTATTGAATTTTCGACCACTAATAATACAGCTCTGAAAACACAGTTAGTGGTTTACTCAATAACTGCTGGCATATTTTATAGCTCATGGAAGACATTCAACAAGAATGAGAGCATCACCGAGCATTTTTAGCTGTATGTGGACTAGTTCAGTACACAGTTTTTCTACCCCACAAAGTACTACATAAATGATTTGGTTAACCTCATACAACTTAAATCACTCCAGGGCACATATTTTTAATTACCCTCTTCAGTTGAATTTCATAACTGGATCAAATCAGAAAATATGCATTATTGAAGCTTTACAGAGGGCGCAAAATCATTTGCAGTAGTAAGTGCTTAATATTTACATGGTAAAGTAAGTACAACGTAACAAGGTAATTAATCTTTAGGTAAGCACAGTCCTTTCCAAAGACTTGAAGCTTATGAGCGTTGATTGCAAGAGCAAAAGAATTAAGCTCTTTTTATTAGGATTCCTGCTATTTTTAGATTCTGCTTGTGGTGGGTTAAATTAATAGTTGTTTTAAATATAAAGGCTTATATTACATATCAGGGCTGTATGGAAAAAAAATACACTCATTGTGTATATAATGAGAATGGTTACGTGGCCGGGATACTTTCTGGACAGGCTTCATATACTATATCCAACATATTGCGCGCTCTAAATTACATATGTGTATATATGCACGTATGTGGGATATATGTACATATTTACTACACTCCTGTCACTTGAAGATTTGGGTTACATGATAAAGAGAAAATATAGTACTATATATTAAAATACTTTTATCTGGATGGGTTTTTCAAAGAGTCATTAAAATGTACACGTGAACTTTAATATATTATGGTTAAAGTTTAAGGTTATGCAAAAAAAAAAATCAGATGCGGATCTTCAGTAAATAAAAAATTATGTAAGCTTCAAGATGTAAAATTGTAATGGGAAACACTAAAATACAGAGACAAAATACAAATATATTTATATTTTTGTTTAATATCAGTTAATAGCTTTGTTATCTATGACTTAAAAGTCCTGGCATGTCTTCTTTAGGATTATTGTTTCTGCATATTAGTTAAAAAGCAGAAAAATATATTTTGAAAATATTAATTTAGCACATACAAACTGACTATCAGAGGACTAAAATTTTGGTTTTCCCATTTCTGTTTAAAGGCAAAAGAAAGCCGAAACATAGTAGTTCAAAACTTATTTCAAGTAATCAATTCAGTAATACATCCGGCATTGTCATCTTACACAAAAACCACTGAGGCAGGTTCATTCCTATTTAAGGGAATTTCTGCAAAATTAAAAGGGGTTATAAAACACAATGGAAGAAGAATAGTAAAAGAAGATGATTTGGAACTACTTGAGAAATTGGAAGAAGACCACAATGTTAATTTTGATTATGATAAATCTTTTTAATATTTTTACATTGCTTGGGTAACTAATATACTAATATAACTAATATCCCAAAATAAAATACTGTGTGGTGAGCGCTGTTCTCCTTATCATAATGTAATAGATGAGAAAACCTGAATTTGAAAGGTCATCAACCTCTTGGAGTCCTCTACTTAGCAAGTGAAATAGCCATGATAAGAACACTGGTTATTTATTTTTTTCTTTATTCCAAATCCAGCATTCTTCCATGAGGTATTTACAGCTCTTATCTGAATTTATAAATCCTCATCTTAAATATTTATTTTGTTTCTAAAACAACAAGGCATATACATTTTATGCATGAAAGTCTAAAACCACTCAAAAATATTCTTATTTCAAACTATGTTTTATTGGAAAACTCCTAAATATTGCATATAAATGTTTAATTTTTGCATGGCTGATTCTGTATAGTATGCTTTTTTATTAGACTAAAATATCTATCAGGAAAAATATTAGGTAAAATTATTGTTAGCTAATCTTTTTTTAAAGATTTATTTTTATTGGCTTTTGACAGAGAAAGAGGCAGACAGAGAGAGACAGAGAGAAGGAGGAGGGCCCAGAGCAGTCTCCATAGTTGACATTAGTTTTCCATATAGTTTCACTCCACAGGTGGGCGAGGGGCTGCGCAGGGCAGGAACTGGGCTGGGAGCCTCCCACATAGGCCCCGGCAAGAACTGAACTGGGGGCACACCCCAGCTCAGCATGTGGGTCCGCCTTGGCTGGAGCCGGGATTCGATCCCTGGCCTCCGGGGCTGCAAAGCGAGTGCTCAACCCGCTGAGCCATCCCAGCTTCCCCTTATTAGCTAATCTTAAGTATTTAAATTATTTACCTTCTTACTACTAACCATTAAATACATTTGACTAAATATGAATGATGAAATTATGAGACATTATAATTCCTCTTTACGCATAAGAATTTGTACTGTAACACTCCATTTTAGGACATCTTAATTGACACAAAGCATGCATATCCATATATATCCATATAAAAGTCAGATTTTCACTTGGCTTGTTAACCTGTCTTTCAATAATGAAAAAATCAAACAAAAGTTGATAAACAACAACAAAAAGAATCTTAAATGTACTGTTGATTAAAAAGACCAAGAGAAAAATAAAGCAAATTTTACCACAGGTTTCAAAGACTAGGATCCAGAAGTCTTTTGCGATGTAGAAATGCAGTCTACAGAGATAGAATCGATCATTATTTCCAGACTTCATTTATGGTTCCTGTACAAAATTGGAAACGTATTTTCTAATTTCTTAGATTCAAAGTGAAGGAATAATTATATTATAGAACTAACTGTAAATATTAGTAGTCATATAAGCTTATGTTGCACTTCCTCAAGAGTACTGTAATTCTTTCAAAGTTATTATAGAATCTTAACCACCGGGCCAGCACTTTCAGTGATGATGGTCCACTGTGACAAGGACCAGAACCAGGAATGGACAGTTGTCTCCAGGCCAGCTCCCCTCCATGAATTACCAGCAACTCTGATTCTAGGTCACCCATTCTAATCCCCATGCTCCTGTTTCAATTGAATATTCTCTGTTCTTTATATAGCTTATTTATTTCTCCTCACTATATTTCTTCCTAAACTAATGAAGGAGGTTATACTGCTAGACTATATATTATACATGAACATCCTATATTTGGGTTAGTGTTAATCCCCAGTTGATCTACAGATGGTTGTTTCTAACACAATAACTAATTTTCCGAACCAATATTGAGCTGAATGTTTCTAGCACAGTTGTTTCTGAGGAAACATTCAAAATTTAAATTGAGGTGAATTTTGACTATTGAAAAAAAAAAGAAACGATTGCCTATGCATTGATTGAGTTTCAACATCAATGAATGATAAGTAAACCTGGCATATTATCCTCTAAAAGTTCTTTCAGCAATAAAACCCATAATAGAAAATCATGAAAACTACAGACTCAAGGAAATAACTATTATTAAATGCCAAGCCAAGTTGTCACAAGGAGACAATTGTCCTGGGCCAATCCTCTGAGGCTGCTAATAATAATGGCAACAAAAATTAGTGTCAAGTCACTTTCCCTATTTTATTCTATGGGTTTGGAATGGAGAACAGGTGTTAAAAAGTCAAGGGGAAAGGGAAACCACACATACACACACACACACACAAAAAAAAAACACATAAAAAAGAACAAACCACATAATAAAGAAAAAAGAAACAATGAGAAGTCAAGGACAGACCTGGATAAACTCATCTAGATTCACAGGTTCTGTGTTTTGATTTTTTTTTTTTTCCAAGTGTCATTGTGTCATTACAATATTAGTACCATACTCCTTAGAATCATTAAAACAAACAAACAAAAGAACGTTATCTTAGGTAACATGTAAAATATTTTACAGGCAATTAAAATAAAATTATGAGAGGTCGTCAAAGTTACCTTGTCAGTTACTGAGAGGGCTTAGAAAGTCAGACAAAGAACCCAAGTTCAAGGTTCTTTCCATTATGACACAAATGTAATCTGTGTAATTCAAACTCATTTAATTTTTTAAAAACCTATTGTATTAATGAATAAATATCATGATTTTATTCTATTTATAATAAATAGAGTATTTGCTGGAAGAAATATGAGTTTAATCTTAGATATCTTCATTGTGAGAAATAGTAAATAGGAATTTGAATAGATTACTTTAATTTCAGAATTGAGATCTGTCCCCATGGTCCTTTAAAAGCCATGGATACTAATGAGGGTGTTTTGGAATAGAGTTAGTGTAAAAAAGAGTCCTAAAAAAAAAAATCACCTTTTAATTATTATTTTGGGGCTTCTAAGTCCCCAGGACCTGGAAGAATGTTTGATAGAATGTTGAACCAAGGGACAAAATAACCATAATCCATTAAAAGAGGAAGAACCAGAAAATGAAGGTAAGTAGGATGAAATAGATGATGAGCAAACACAAGAAAAATCTAGTTTCACAGAATCCAAAGAAAGGAAATTCCAAGGACGAAAGAGCAGGCCAAAATGCTACTGAGATCCAGCACAGTGAATTCAAACAAATCACATCAGATATACGTGCCTCCAACATTCTAAGTAATATGCATGTAGTTAAAATGGAATGGGAAAAAACAAGATTATAGAAATATAAGCCTGTTCTGAAGGTTTTCAGTATCTAATGGAGCTAGACAAAAGAAACAGAGAAACAAGTGAAGTATTACAATAGATTGAGAGAATGATACAACAGAAAAAACGCAGGGTGCTATAGGAGTCGTCAGAGAACTTGGAAAGTGATGCCTGGGTTGGGTTTTAAGAATTAGAAGAATAAATTACTCAAAGTAGTGTAGTTATAGATAAGCAACAGGAATGATTGTTAGTGCATTTTACATAGAGAGGTACACACACACAAACAGAAATATAACAGTGGACTTAGTGAACGAAAGTGGTTCCTTAAAGTTCTGCATGGTTAATCACAATGCCAAGAATTGCCTAGCTTCTTGTCATGCCCTCCCTATTTTAATCTAGATTAGTGGTGTTCAATGTTTGGGCTTCTCTGGGCCACGTTGGAAGAATAAGAATTGTCTTGGGCCACACATAGAATACATTAATGTTAAGGGTAGTTGATAAGCTAAAAAAAAAAAAAAAACTCACAAAAAATAAATCTCATAATGTTTTAAGTTTATGAATTTGTGTTGGGCCTTAGGCTGGACAAGCTTGATCTAGTCCAATATGTCTGACTGAATATAAAAATTCAACTCCATTCTTACAGTTTCTGAAATTCAGCAGTAGTTATTTCATTAAAAATTTTATATTAACTTTTTTTATTAAAAAATGACAGAAGAGGATCAGTGTCTATCCAACTTATAAAAACAAGCACAATGGAAAACGTACTCTTCTCAGACTCTTTCATAGATGAATGTATAAAATCAAGCAAAGATAATGATCATAGTGGTAGAAAAGAAATGTGTACCAAGTGACAGATACACATTTTTGGAAAAGTTTGCCTGAATATTATAACATTTTTTCTTTGTTTGTTTGTTTGTTTGTTTTGTTTTACTTTAACAGTTTCAATAAATTCTTAGAAGCTTCTGGATGGCATAAAAGTTTTCTCATTTTGTTTTTTATTATGCTAAAAGTAGAGCTTAAGTTTGATTTTAAAATTACCTAATAATCTATTTACCTAGCTATCAGAGTTTGTGTAAAATGGTTTACTCACCAGTTTATTGGTGAAAAAGAAAAATAAAAAGATTTATTTTATTGTTTGAGAGGTGAGGGAAAGAGACAGAAGGAGGGAGGGCCCAGAGCAGTCTGCATAGTTGTACACCATTTGTTGTGACACGGTTTCATTCCATACAGGTAGATGTGAGGCCACTCAGGGCAAGAACTGAAATGGGGGCCCCTTCACATAGGAGGTGAGAACCCTCACCTCCATTCTAGCGGGTACCAGTTACACCACAGTTCAGCATATGGTTTGCATGGGCAGGGGCAGGGATTCGCTACCCAGACTTCATGGTTGCAAGGCAAACACTCAACCTATTGACCTATCCTGGTTTACCCCCAAAAATAAGAAAAATTTAAAAACAACTCACAGTTATGAGGAAGAAAGCTATCTTAGTAATGGTATCATTACTATAGAATTGCAGAATACAACAGTGAAATGATCCTGCATTTATTTTGTGGTGAAGTAGTAAAAAATTTCATGTAAAATCATAAGGTGTTAATGGGTATAGAAAAATGGACAAATGTATCTCTAATGGAAAATAACAGAAATGTAAGTGCTACTTGAGAATCAAATCAGCAAATATCATTGAAGAGTACTTATAAAAACATGTAGCTTGCCAAAAAAAAAAAATGTATTATACAGCTGGATCTCTTGGGCATATATTTATAAGTGTTTCTTTATATATTGAATTTGATACCAGAGTTACAGCTGTGACTTTGAAGATGGTGCACTTTACATAAATTCAATAAGAATGTATATTTTTTTTCTGTCCATCAGCTGTGCATTGCTTAAGGAAAGTAAATATTCACATGTATGTGCAAGGGAAATCTTTGAAAATTTAAGATACCCTAGAAATAAATATCTCTAAATAGCTAAGCACAGAAATGAGAAATTATGCCACCCATGTCCTAAATCAGTCACAAATCACTATATTATTTCCCACTCCAATATGACATTTACCAAAAATCCAATATTCTAAGATCAAACATTTATTTTAGAGTAGCAGATGTATATAGCCCTTTACAAAGTCAAATCACAAAAGTCAGACTCTATGCTCAAGAAAATTTTCATGTAGCCAATGAAACAGAACACTCATCTCTTTAATAGACCAGTTGTCTGCAAGTAATAGGTTTGGGTTTTAACTTTTGGAAGATAAATGCAAGGCTTAAAAAATAGGAAAATTTGGTGGACAATAAAAGAGAACAAAACAGAGCATTATCTACCAAGGACAAAATTACACAGGAATCAATAGGTGGTATTGAACTTAATTTTTAGAAAATTAAGAAACATATGAAGAAAAGACATGAAAAAAATTATGGAAACTAAGTCTGAGAATTTTAATTAACTGTAAATAATACAATATAAACTTCACACATACTAAAAATACTATAGATGCATGTTACCCTTACATCAGTGAAAAAAATTATCTACTAAAGATTTTGAAGGGAGAAAATTATACAATAATATCATTAAGTGGTCAGGTCTTAAGAAGAGTAACATGTTCATTACTAGGCAACAGATTTTTAAGAGGATTTTGAATAACACAAAAGCGTTAAATATTCAATTCAATAATTGACTTAATTATCTGCTTTTCACTTAGCTAGTTTAACTTTATTAATCACAAAGATGTATAAAACAGAATCTTTATTCTTATAAAACTTTCATAATGTGAGATAACAGAACTATGCACAAATTACTCTTCAGCATGTGACCAATGGTGTAAAGGGTTTATATACCAATAATGAATGTAGTTGATTAGGAAAACATAATACACATTGAGTAAGTTACTGTTACTAGATTCATCCCTCAATCCACTGTATTATTGACCTGAAATAATGTCATAATGACAAATGTCAGTTGATATTATATTCTTATTATAGCAATGACTCTATAATGCAGGTAGCTCTAAGAGAGCAGGCAAAGTGAACAACTCATACATATTCAAAGGAATAACTTTGATAATTGCATAGGTTTTCTGAGGACACTGAATTATTTTTCTCAGTTCAAAACTACTTCTCTTCCATTGCATAACTACAAAATAATAATAATAATAATAATAATAATAATAATAATAATAATCAAGAGTGATTAGAAGTGTGGTCCTTCAAATGCAAGCTTTGTCTACATTTTGGAACTATTTATTGTCAATAATTTCATCCAGTGAATAATTTATAACCCTGTGGAATTTTGGTCACTCGAGGCATACTATCTAAACATGAGAATTCTAAAAGTCCTATTTTTTCACATCTTGTCATGAAAATAAATATATATATATTGCTTCTTTAATGTACAATGTCAGGGAAATATAAGTTTTTCTTAAAAATAAATAAATTGCAGTTTTATATAACTATACACAAAACATAAACATACTTAAAAGAGGAAATTCAAGAAGATAAATGATATTGGAAGAATGGACAAAAATAGAACAAAAATGGGCAAAAGACCTAAACAGACACTTCTCTCATGAAGACATACGAACAGTCAGCAGATATATGAAAAAGTCCTCAACATCACTAGCCATTAGGAGAATGCAAATAAAAACCACAATGAAATACCATCTTACACCTGTTAGAATGGCTATCATCAACAAGACAAGGGATAACAAGTACTGGAGAGGCTGTGGACAAAAAGGAACCCTCATACACTGCTGGTGGGAATGTAAACTGGTACAACCACTATGGAAGGCTGTGTGGAGATTCCTCAAAAAATTACGAATGGAATTACCATATGACCCAGCCATCCCACTACTGGGCATCTACCCAAAAAACCTGAAGACCTTAATCTTTAAAGATGTTTGTACCCGCATG
>PVKE010045191.1:0-12713 GCA_004027555.1 Craseonycteris thonglongyai | reverse complement strand
AAGACACAGAGACCTATGGACACACTCAATAGCTTGGTGATTGCCTGAGGTAAGGGGAGGAGGGGGGAGGAAGAGTGGGAGGGGAGGAGGGAGAGGGCACCAGCATTATGGACACTCTCAATGGTTTGTTGGTTACCTGGAGAGGGGGGAGGAGAGGGGAAGGAGAGTTGTGGGGGGAGGTGGGAGTGGGCACTGGATATATGGTGGTGGACACATGGTGCAATGCATGGGTGATGTGATGTGGACTTGTACATCAGGAAACTATCTAATTGTTACCAATCAATGTCACCCCATTAAATTTAACAATAAAAATAAATAAATAGTAATAAAAAAGAAATTAATAATAATTAAAAGACATAAACACACACACACACACACATGCTGGATAGCAACTATGCAGGGAACTTCCCTCTCAATATTATGAGCAATTATGAATCATGACCAAAGAGAGGTCTTGTAAATTATGAATATTCTGAAAACAATGAGGCATATTCTCCTGCTACCATGATAACACCAGAGTTAATGGCAGCACCATATGCCTAGGGGGAGATGTCATCAAGACAAACATGTAGTTTGTCACAGTGGCATTTAGATGAGTGTAAGCAATATTAATCTAGTTATAAGCTGTTGTCTAGAGTAAGTCTGATTTTTAAAGTAGTTATTTTAGGCTTATTTGTATATCCCTGTCTAACAAGTGATTTGAAGTCATCAACTTTTAAGGTAAAAGTTAGAATATTACCTATAATCTAACAAACAGCTTATATGTGATTTGGATCTCTTCTTACCAATTGCATAATGTAAACCTTTTTGATTGTTTGAATTATCTGACTGCTTTGAGCCATCCTATTTTATTATGAAATGGTGGTGAAAGTAAGCTGCTTTCACCACCTATGGCACCACTTCTATGCTGTATAAAAGATGTGTTAGCACAGAGGCTTTTTGTAATGTAACAAGTGTTCATTACACATAATCATCCAAAGGAGCATAAAACCCTCTTAAGCATCTGTTTTCCAACTGGAGAACATGTACACGGAGCGGGGTACAAAAGACTTTCTAAGTGGTATGTAGGCCTGGATAACTTTGTGAAAATCTCTTTCCAGCTCCTTAACTTCTGATGTCCACTCCCGTGGTCTGGGAATCATGCAGAATCTTCTTTCCTGTCCTTCTACCACACCTGTCCTACCACTACCTCTTCTATTTTACAAAAAAAAAACCAACAAAAAAACTTTCCTCTATCCATAATCTTACTATGACTTATATTGACCCAAGGATTTCAAAAGCCTGGTCATAGAATGAAGAACCAGTTCATAGTTTTGATGTCAGGCAAATCTTAAGGCCTTTTAACTATCCCTTATTCCATCTATCTTAATAAACAATACATTCCCAATAAAATTTATTTATGTTCAATAACTTTATCACAGTCAATATTATGTTTATTGTATCCAACTAATAATTATAATTATAAGCAATTATAATATAAATATAAAAAATAAAAAAATGTGAAAATTATAATTGAATCCAGAAGACACATATTAAAGGTTAGAGTTTTGTGATCACAGGAAATCAAAGGCATATAAAAGTTTTAAAATATGTGTGAAACTTTTGGCTCTAAAGAAGTACCATAGAGTATTCCTAAATCAATAAAAGACTTTTAAGCATAAATATATTATGATGAAATTCTGAAGAAAAGAGAACAGGAAATATGATTTCAAGGAAAAAAGAGTGTGATGTAAATTTTCCTAGTCCTGTTCATGTTTGTTTTAGATGGATTGTTGTGGGGATGAAATTTCCATGGTATTTATGCTTCTCTGGAGAAATTTAAAAGAATAATGTTAAGAAAGTGAAAAGACAGTTCACAGAATGGGAGGAAAGTTTTGCACATTATATGTGAGATAAGGGACTAGTATTCAGAATATATAAAGAACTATTACAACTCAATAATAAAAAGACATATAATCCAATTAAAAATTGGCAGAGAAGTTGAATAGATATTTCTCCAAAGAAGATACAAACATGTGAAAGATGCTCAACATTATTAGTGATCAGAGAATTGCAAGCCTAAACCACCTCAGATCTACCAAGATGATTAGAATGAAAAAGAGATCATTACAAATGCTGGTGAGAATGTATGCAGTTTAGTTGTTTTGGAAAATAGTCTCAAATGCTTAAACATAGTTACAATATGATCCAGTAATTCCACTCCTAGGTATCTATCTACCCAAGAGAAATAAAAAAATGCCCACAGAAAAGGTCTATACAAATGTTCATAGCAGCATGTATATAGTAGCCAAAAAGGGGAAAAAATACAAATGTGATGTATCTACACATTGGAATATTATTAGTTAATAAAAATAAACGAAGTACTCTTAGATGCAAAAACATGAATGAACTTCAATAATATGCTAAAAGAAAGAAGCCAGACACAAAGGACTACATATTGTGTCAAATGTCTTAACTAGGTAAATCTATAGAGACAGGCAGTATAATAGCTTAATGACTGCCTAGGGCTGGTGGGAGGGTGCAGAGGATCGGGGGATTGACAGGTAACGGATGTGGGTTCCTTCAGAGGTAATAAAAATGTTCCAAATTTGATTGTGTTGGTGTTTGTACAACTTTATGACTATATGAAAAGCCATTGAATCATACACTTAAAAAGAAGATTTATTATTTGGAGAGAAGGGGGTGGGGAAAGAGGGCCTAAAGCAGTCTCCATAGTTGTACATCGTTAGTTGTTACATGGTTTCATCCCACACAGGTGGATGTGGGGCCACGTGGGGCAGGAACTGAACTGGGGGCCTCGAGGCCCACATGGGAGGCGAGAACCTTCACCACCAAGCCATCCTGACAGTTACCAGTTGTGCCTCAGTTCAGCATATGGGGTTGCATGGGCTGGAGCCAGGAATTGAACCCTGGATTTCATGATTGTGAGGCAAGCGCTCAACCACTGAGCTATCCTGGCATTCCCTGAATTGTACACTTTTAATAGGTAAATTGTAATCTATGTGAATTGTACCTCGATAGAGTGTTTAAAAAATAATGTAATAGTTTTTTTAAATGTCAATGTTTACAGTATGCCAGAAATGATATACTTTGCTTCCTTTAAATAAACTTATGATGAAATATTTCAGATGTAACCTTAAAAATTGAAAAAAATCACCTCAGTTCCACAATCTTAAATTGTTTTTTGGTTGTGTAATACTTCATTGAGTTGATGCAGTATATTTTGCTCATTCTTTTCCTATGTGAAGACTTTGTCATATTTTGATATTTAAAGTAATGAAAATTTATATGTACTTCACCTTTTTTTTTGTTTGTTTGGCTATTTTCTTTGGATAAAATTCTAGCTGACTTCCTGGAATGAATATTGCTGACGCTTTTAATAGGAATTGCCATGTTACTTTTCTGAAGCATTTAACCAATTATTATCATTTAAAATAAAATTTTACTGTTTTATTCAGTATATAGTGTTCTCTACCATAATAAAAATGGATTTGAATTGTATTTCTTTGGCTAAGTAAGTTGTTTTTAAGCCTGTATTTGTTTCCAGTAACGACTTCATGAGTAATGAGCATTTTTATTTATTCATTGAGCACTGACTGAACATACACTCTGTGTCAGCAGCTGTGTCGGGCACCAGAGATTTAAAGATGAGAAGGTTATTTAGCCTGTGCCCTCCAAAAATTGCACAGTTCATGGGGAAATAACCTATTACAGTAGGTAAAGGGAGGGCTTACTCAAAGTCAGGAAAGGTGTTTGAGGAGGAACCTAGGGGCTGTGGCCAGTATAGGAGGGGAGGTGACATAAATTATATGTACAGCTTGAAAGATGAATCAGCCTTTGCCTGGAGAAAGGATGAGGGACAAAGAGAGGACATCCTTAGTAGAATGCAAGTTATACCTGTTGACACACAACACCATGACTAGGGCAAGGGGATCTCAGGGCTTCCCTCTGGCTGAAGAGTTGCCAGCTGCTTTGCATTTCCTGTGTATTCATTAGTACATGCCATTGTTATTTTTGTACAATGCTTTCATTCTTTGTATTTCATTCAAATATTAATTTCTGTCATGTTTGAGACATTTTATTTTAGTACGTTCTTTGACTTTTTTTTTTTACAAATTTATTTTTATTGTGTTTTGACGGAGAGAGAGAAAGAGAAAGAGAAGGGGGAGGGCCCAGAGCAGTCTCCATAGCTGACAGCATTAGTTTTCCATATAGTTTCACTCCACAGGTGGGCACAGGGCTGCACAGGGCAGGAACTGGGCTGGGAGCTTCCTGCATAGGCCCCGGCAAGAACTGAACTGGGGCACACCCCAGTTCAGCATATGGGTCCTCCTGGGCTGGGGCTGGGATTCGATCCTCGGTCTCCAAGGCTGCAAAGTGAGCGCTTAACCCGCTGAGCCATCCCAGCTTCCCCGTTCTTTGACTTTTAATTTTAGTGTTTTCATTCTCATTTCATAGGATTATGATTACTTGTTTTCATGTGAATCATATGGAAATTTCTTAATTCATAAAATTATGGATTTGGCTGATCCAGCAGTGGCTAAATCTTGTTTCTGAAAGTGGTGAAAGCGTTGTGAAATGTATATGGTGCCCATATTTCCCACACCTAAGCTCTTACCATGTCTAACCCCTTTAGGACAATGCAGCCTTCCTGATGTCTGTCAGGAAACCAAAGGACAATTTCTCTTTATTTGCCTACCTTCTCAAGGTAGGGTGGCTTAATTTATTTGACCTGAAGAGCAATAACAACAACATGTTGTCTGTGGCAGCAGTAAAGAAACAAACTTGTTTACATCTCAACAACCTGAGTGAGGTTTTTAGTGTTTCAGCAAAATAGTATATAATAAGGAGTGAGAGAGTGAAACTCAAATGGAAAGGGAATTGCTATGGACTGAATTGTGCCCCCAACCCCCACTCCTGTCCCTGATTCCTGTGCTGAACCCCCAGTGTGACTATTTGGGGATAGAACCTTTATGGAAATACTGTATTTCTTCATGTATAAGATGATACTTTTGTCTAAAATTGTTAGACCAAAAATTGGGGGTCGTCCTATACATGAGAGTAACCCGTGTATTGATTTCTTAATGTTGGATTAGAAAAGTAGGGGTAGTCTTATACACAGAAAAATATGGTAATTAAACTTAAGTGAGGGCATAGGCTAGGCCCTGATCTGATAGCATTGGTGTCCTTATTAGGGGAGACACCAGAGAGCTTGCTCTCTCTCCATCATATTGAGGACATAGTGAGAAGGTGGACATGTGGAAGCCTAGAAGGGAGTCCTTACCAGAAACTAAACCCAGCCCGATCTTGGCCTTGGATTTTCAAACCTCCAGAACTTTCTGTTGTTTAAGCTACCTACCCTGTTTCCCCGAAAATAAGACAGTGTCATACCCTGTTTCCCTGAAAATAAGACAGTGTCTTACCCTGTTTCCCCGAAAATAAGACAGTGTCTTATATTAATTTTTGCTCCCAAAGATGCGCTAGGTCTTATTTTCGGGGGGATGCCTTATACGTATTTCAGCGAGAGGCAAAACTGTAATTAGGTCTTATTTTCAGGAGATGTCTTATTTTTGGGGAAACACGGTAGTTTATGGTATGTTGTTATGGCAGCCTGAGCAATCTAAGACAGGAGTTATAATAATTTAAACAATTATTGATTGCTCAATATATGCCAATTCTGGATTTCTTCTCAGCAAGATATGAAGAAGCCATACCTTTCTATTCATTTTACAGGTGGAGAATGTGATGATTAATTTGCTTCAGGTCCCAGTGCTGGGAAGTGAGTCTGTTGAGTTTAAGTCCAATTTGAGGAAATCACTCTATGTAGTCATTTACATATTTTAAAGGGGGGAAAAGGACCCAAAATAACCACATGTAGATTGCAAAGTGTTTGTCCTGCTCAAATAAAGTTGTGAAACTTAAACTCCTTTTCTTGGTGGATGCACATTTAATATTGAAGTCTCTAAGAAGTCCTTCAGTGAAGAAACATGTTGAACTTTTCTCAGATCACTTCCTGGGGGCATTTCCCATGATTTGCTGTGGAGAACATTTCATGGACACCCATTGGGGCAGTGCAGCTGAGAGTGGTCATCAGATTCTTGCACTGGACCACCAAAGACCTATTTATAATGTATAATGTGTCTAAATGTTTGATGAGCATGGACACTTAGTACAATTTATTGAACTTAAAAATGTGATGAAACTGTATATTCATTCATGTTTCAAAAAATTCAGTTGAATTTAGTTTTATTTTTGCATAAGGACTAGGTGAAAATCACAAGGTGGATAATTGTGAACTTTAGACATCTTACAGATAAGAAAGTAGATGCTTTTATAAAAGTAAGCTTTTTTGATTTTATTGAGTACCTGCCATGTAGCAGGCATTTTGTAAGAAACGATGAGGACCCTGATTTTATGGAATTTTACATTGTACAGAGATGTGGATATTAGGGGTTGCTTGTGTCCTTTTCAACATGTTCATATATATATATATATATATATATATATATATATACATTATAATAACTGGAAGGTTTTCTGTACAGTATGACTTTGGGCACTTGACCTTTTCTTAATAAATAAGTCATCAGTTTTTTCAGGCATTAATATTTTGATTATGAAAAATAACTTTGGGTCTATGCCTGCTTTACAATGTGTTAGTCTACAAAAGAATGATGACTTCTCTGTAAAAATTCTTAAGATGCTTCATTCATAAAATTACTGAAGAAACTGGTTAAAATTGGTTTTATATTTTTTCCTTTTTATGTAACTTAAAAGGAATTTTAAAATTGGTCAGGTTTGCATTGCAAAAGAATCTGAACATCTGTGTGAAGTTGTTGGTAGAGTTGTTTGGGGGGTTTCCTACTATCTTATGATAGCATTGCTTAAATCATTTATAAGGAAAATTCTGGGTATTTTCCTCCTTTTTTTTAATAGGTCATAACACATATTTGATAACCTGAAATAAATGTTTTTAGACAGATATATCTATTTATAGTTAGATGAACAACAGCGAATACAAGCTCATTTCAAGACACAAAGGTCTTGTTTTTAACATTTTTGGCCAAAAGAGCAAAAGAAGGTTCTTTTGGAAAGTGTGTTGTCCTACTTTCAATTTCCCTTCTACTCACACACACACTGAGAATAATTAACCGCCACTTACTAGACTTCTTTTAAGCAGCTCACTGATCTGGGAAGTGCTTACTTAGACTCAGAAAGGGTTTGGTCAATGGAGAAGAAAATCAGAGCTGACATTTAAGGGTAGAAGCAGTGGGCATCCGCTGCCAGCTTTTTGACAGCAGTTGTATGTGCTGGGGATGACTTCCACCAGTTAGTAAAATGAGTGCTGACTTCTTTTTCTTTCTTTAACCTTGGCACTCTGCCTAAACATTCAAAGAAAGAATTCTGTCACCTTTCTTGATTCACAAAGTTTAGGGCAGGAAGATGTTCATGTCATGGATGCCTCTTGTTGAGTTAGTGGTTTGCATGAAGATGGCAAGAGAGCTCTCATTTCCTAATTAGTGAGAGGCACATGGACAGTGTGAAGGAACTTTTTTTTTTCCCCCCCGTAGAGATGATTTTTAATGGTTGAATGTGCATGAATGTCTTAAGCCCAAAGCCAGACTCTGCCTAATTTGATGGACTGCATGATAAATTAGTTGAAAATTAGCTACAACTAGGCATTTCTTTCTTTTGTTCTTTTTCCTGCATTAAGCTTTTCCCCTTACTTAAAAAAAAATTTTAAATATATGCATGCAATACAAAAGCATACACAGTAAAGTTTCCTTTTTCCCAAGTCCCTAGTATCCCTCCCTAGAGGCAACTGCAAACAGCATTTTAAAGACTCCTTCCACCAATGTCACCCCAATACATTCACTAGTAAGATAAAAAAAATGAATTCCTTCCAGACATTTTCTATGCTTATAAAGCCTCTCCCTCCTTTTATACTAATGAGGCAGATCTTGTTTTTCTTCTTAATAAGGTAGTATTATGAAGGTGTTTCATATTACCCTTTATATAAATCCAACTCATTCTGTTTACAGGTTGCATGCTATTCATTGGATGGTTGCACTACAGTTTATTTACCCACTTTTTAAATTGGTGAACACTTAGGTCATTCATAGAATTTGGTCCTTACAAACAGAGGGGTATGGACAGTTTTGAATATAGCTGGAAATGCTGAGGCACATGGGCTATGTAGGGTTAAGATCTTACTATACAGACTTGCCTTTCGGAAAGCATGCAATGATTCACACCCCCACCCACAATGTATGCTTCTCCATCCTACGCCCTGCTGTGTTTTCTGAAACGTACAGATTTTTCCAGTCGGGCACATGAACATTAATGCTTTACTGCTTGTTTTAAATTTGCATATTTTTGTTTTTATTTAGGTTGAGCATCTTTTCTTTGTAAGTTTATAAGCCATTTTTATTCTTTTTCCCCCCTGTGAACTCCAGGCTATGTACAACATGTAGTTATATTTGATGAGAATTACTGCACAGTTTTGAGGGAGACACCCAGAAACTTGTATCTTAGAATCATGTTAGTGTTATGAGGAACCTTGAAGGTCATCCAGGGCCACCTTCCAGTCAGTTATAAGAAATATATATGTATATTTTAAATTTTATTGTGACAGAGAGACAAAGTGAAAGTGGGTGGGGGCCAGAACAGTCTCCATAGTTGTACATTATTAGTTTTTTGACATAGTTTCATTCCACACAGGTGGATGTGGCGCTGCGTGGGGTGGGAACCAAACCGGGGGCCTTCCACATGGGAGGCGTGCCCCAATTCAGCATATGGGTTTGCACAGACTGGGGCGGGGACCTGATCCCCAGACCTCGTGATTACAAGGTAAGCGCCCAACCTGTTGAGCTATCCCTGCATCCCATAAGAAATATTTTATAACCTCTGATTGTCTGTTTGAATGCATTCAGTACTAAGGGGGTTAAAACCTCATGGGCATTTAATTCCACTGTTGGCTTTAATTGACAGATAATTTATGATCTGTTGTAAGAGAGGCTGAATGGATAGAGAGGGTGGGAGCAGCTGGACTCTTTAAATGAAACACAGTAATGAAGGTAGAAGATTCTGTCAGACCCAATCAGGGTACTAGAAGTCATGGATGTTTAGTGAGTCCTGTCCATTTGACTACGCAATGAGAAATAACCAAGGAAGGCTCTTTGCAGGCTTGTTAGTTAATGATCTATTGCTCCATAACAAGTTACCCCTAAACTTAGTGACTTAAAACAACAATAAACATCTATTCTGTCACAGAGTTTCGATGGGTCAGGAATGTAGGAGTAACTTCGATGGGTGGTTCTGGCTGTGGGTGTCTCAGAGATGATAGTCAACATGTTGGTTGGGGTCCCGTTATCTGCAGGCTCGACCAGGCCTGGAGGGTCTGCTTGTACATGACTCACTTGCATGGCTGTTGGCAGAAGGCCACCTCCATTCTTTCCCACGTGAATATCTGTACAGCTACAGAGAATGTCCTCACATTCTGGCGGCTTCTTCAGAGGGAGTAATGCAAGATAAAGCAAGATGGAAACTGCGGTGTCTTCTATGACCTCAGAAGTCACATGTGGTCATTTCTGCAATATTCTTTGGGTTGCACACGTCATCGCTTCAGTATGGGCAGGGGCTATGCAAAAGTGTGTTTACTAGCAGGCGGGGGTCACTGGGGGCCTTCTAGGGGAATGACTCCCCTCTGGTCCCCAAAGATTCACATTTCTCTTATCAGCAAAATAATATACAGTCATTTCTCTCAGGGCCCCCTCATCCGAATATAGAGGCCAACCCTTTGTGTAGGAGAATTGGGAGATATTTAGACATTTTGGAAATGCTAGACTTTATTAAAAAATTTTCTTTGTTGGAAGAAATTGTTGTATTTGGGTAGTGTTCTCAATTATTTCTTTAGATTCCATCCTATGAAATTTCTGGCCCAAATAAATAGGAGATAAATTTATAATCTTGACAGGGGAAAGGAGTTCCAGTGAAATATTCCAACTTCTTTTCAGTCAGAAAAGCTTCATGACATTCATTAGTTCTCAAAAATACAGGTTAGGTTCCTGGAAAACCCATATTGGGGAGTTCTGAGTCAAGGAACTTGAAACCTAATAGGGAAAATATGGATATGAAATTGTGCTGGCTGTTTACTTGTGGTTTCAACTTGAATCTCATTTTATATTTGTTTTGTGAGGTTGGGCCTGGAGCTCTGTAAAATACATTTCCCAGATTCCCTTGTCAGCTGGATTCCTGTTGACTTCTGGCAGTAGAAGACAGTGGCCAAAGATTAAAATGTAGGGGAAGGGGGAGAAAGGACTTCGTTGTTTTTCAGATATTGGCAGCATTTCTCCTGAGATCTACTATAGCTCTAGGCTTATAGTTTCTTCACAATTTTGACATCAACTTTGCCATAGCACCTAACCAAGGTACAAGTATCAGTTATACTGTGTGAGTCCAGTCCCCCCACAGTGCTCAGAGTCCTATAACCAGCTCCTCTGAGCACCCAGGTTGTTGTAACCCACATCTTCCTTTTGTTTCTTCAGCCCGAGATTGTACCTGTTTCTGGCAGTTACTGACAGCAGGGTTATCTCTGTGTCCCTTTTTTACCTTTTTAGTCTTCCAACACCTATGTAATCAATTTCCTGTTAAATGCCTGCCATTTAAAATACCTAATGTCTGAGGTTTCTGCATTCCCGTTAATTGAAACAGTTACTGAGGGTTCTAAATATGTCATGTTTACAATGACAGTGACCCGTGTGCAGTTAAGTTTTCTTTCTTATTGAGGTCATAGCAAGAGGCCACTCACTGTTCTTCTTCATCTGGTTCTTAGTCCACTTGTTTAGTGCTTTTCTGATGTCTTTAGTGTTCATAGTCGTTGACTTCATTTTATGGATGTGTACTCATGAGCAGGCCTTTGGGATCCTGCGTGTGTCCATAATGGTCTTAGAGATGCAAGTTACCTGGGATGGCTCAGTAGTTTCACTTCACTTATTAACACTAGTACTTCCTTCACTCATTCCCAATCAAAGGAGCAGACACTGGGTAACCTTGGCTCTACTAGGACATACCATGTCTAGCTTGAGCACCTGCTATTTGAGCCTCCTGTGCACACTTCTTAGTGGCTGCCATCCTGAGAGACACTACCCTCCACGGTGCAGCTGTAGGACCTGCACTTATTATCCCTCATCTTCCTTTATCTTTTCCCAAGACTTTTACTCCTGCCTTGCCATCTGCTTTATTTTCCTTTTCTGTTCCCAAGTCCAGTTCCTTTTTTTAAAATCCCCAATTGGAATGATCATAGTATGTATATAGTAAAATTTGAACCACTTGCTGAAAAGCTATGTCTGCCAATTTACTTGAATTTTATATAAGAACTCTTGCATGAGAAAGCATAATTATATTAACTTATTGAATCCAGTGAGCATGTTATAGACCAAAGGAAAACAGCCTGTGATTTCGTTAGTGATAAGTTTCTTCTGCAGGTTAATACATTAATTAAGCCCTTCTACTTTTACTAGAGGGGTCATGTGTTTCTTTAGTAAACATTTATCATGTTGCCCTGTTTACACAGCACTGTTACCAAGTAGGTGCACTGGGGGATAGCAGAGGAGTAAAATGACCCAGGGTTTACCTCTTGAAAGACTATACTATGTACCTGGGAAGAGAGAACACATACTCATACATTAAACAGCTAAGACACCAAAATAAGTGTAAGATGATATGGTAAAAACCATACATAAATGTGTGTTGTGGAGTACATCGTTTCCTATGCACAGGCACTGAGCACTTTATATTGTCTCATTTAATGCTTACAACTCATGCACTTCCTCTAGTTAGTCCTGTTTTGTAAGTGTTGAATCTGAGGCTTTGAGGTTAAATCACTTGCTGAAGGATTTTTGAACCCTAGGTTGGTCTGAGTCAAAAGACTATAGTAGGTAGAAGTGAAGGTTGTATTCATCCTGCTCTGTGAACTGGGTTGCTGACCTGGGTGGATTCTATCAGTGAATACCTTGCCCTTCAACTTCCAGACAGATTCCCACAATGGGAAGAACTCAAGAGACCTGAGGGCAGGTGGAGAATGAGGTTGAGAGTTTCTCCCTCCAGCTTTTCTCTACCGAGTCCTGGCCTGTTAGTACCATAACTTTCCTTCTCCCCCCAACGTTCTTCCCTCCCTCTACTCTGTCTTTCTGAATTCCAGGAATCGCTGTCACTTCCTGACCCTGCCAGCACAGAAGTAAGAATTCCTTACTTGTTAGTGGCACTAACCCTGCCCTGACTTTAAAAGTCATCTCTTGATCAAATTCGTTTTGAATGTATTAATTCCAATTTGAGTGTATCCTGTGTTTCCTGTTGAGATTGGTATGTGGAAATACGCATAAGGCATTCCTTCCTTTCTCTCTCACTGCCTTTCTTTTTTTTTTTTTTTAATTTATTGTTAAATTTGATGAGGTTACATTGGTTGGTAACAATTAGATAGTTTACAGATGTACAACTCCACATCACATCATTCATGCATAGTATTATGTGCCCATCACTCAGTATCAGTTCCCTTTCCATCACCTTATATCTAGTGCCCACTCCCACCTCCCCCCACAACTGTCCCCCCCCTTCTCCCCCCTATCCTGGTAACCACCAAACCATTGAGTGTGTCCATAATGCTGGTGCCCTCTCCCACCTTCCCTCCCTCTCTCCCTCCCCCCTCCTCCCCC
>PVKE010045190.1:0-12709 GCA_004027555.1 Craseonycteris thonglongyai | reverse complement strand
AAAAAAAATTTTTTTTTCTTTTACAAATGTACTGAGTACTTTACAGTAATTAATTTCTGGTTTGAAAACATCAAAAACGATATGGTAAAAATCTAGAGGTCTAGTTTTAAAAATAGACATAAAGCAAGAATGATCTCGATCTCTTAAATTTGTCAAATATAAAAATATCTTATATTTGATATAGGATTGCAAAATACTTTTATAGATATTTACATTTTTTCACTGATCTTACAGCTGTTATCTCAACTGATCTCTCTAATAGCCTCATGAGTTAGAACTCAGGTAACAGTAATATTTACTAATTATTTGTATGTAGAAACTGAGTCTACAAAATATTGACATGACTTGTCCATGGTCACACAGTAATAATTGGTAGAGCAAACACTAAGCCACTCTGGTTTAAGCATTTATGAGAAACTTATTTGCCATGTATATAAATGTGTCCAAGTTAATTTTCTATCTTAATAAGCAGGCTTTTAATATCATCCATCTTTCCCCATCTATTGTGATAAGTCCATAAAGTATGAGCTTATACTATAAAATACATATCTAGTCTTAATCACATTTCTAAGAATTTTCAATTCCCCCCAGTAAAGAGGATGTAACATTAGCATAATTATTTTTTAATATCGCTCAAGGACATATTCCACATAAAGACTTTAGAAAGTCCTGTTTCCTCCATCAAAAAAAAAAAAAGGAAGGAAGGGAGGGAGAGAATTGGAAAGGAGGGAGGAAAAAGAAAGGAAAGAAAAGGATGAAAAACAGATTCTTTCTTTTTAAGAATAAGAGTCAAGACATTTGATGGGAACATCAGTCAACCGTGCCCTAACATGGAGATTAATTTATTATAGCTGGACATTTTGTTTCATATTTTGCACCTTTTTCCATTTTCATTTTTATTTACTAATATTGAAATAACTTCAGTTAGCACCACCTGTTAATGTTATTCAAGTAACACATATACCCTTAAAATCATCATCAAAGATGTTAAGGTAGACCTAATTCTAATTCCAGGATGACCAGTCCATACGCAGTCCATCTGATAAAAATTAATTTCACTTAATCCATAATTCTTACTCTCCTTACCTACTAGTAGCAAGTAGTGTAACAGCAGATATAACTGCTTTAAGATCATCATAATTTGGGATGTTTCTTTTTCCTATTAAAAGAATGGATGCAATTTCTAATGGACCAGCCAATTCTCATTTATTTGCTTAAGAAAAGTCATTAGAGACGCCAGTGAATTCATTAGCAAACTCTTTTAAGGTCTTAAGGTCCAAAATTTCCCATGTTGAAAACGTCTATACATAACTACTTTCCTAGCAACTCAGCCCCGTGGTTTTTTAATCAATAAGCCATATTGACAAAATTTTAATTATTCCCTGAATGTGCACACTTGTTTTGATTTTCCTTTTTTTCTGTAGGAAACAAAATTAGCCAATAGGTTTAATAGTTAACTTTGCTTTATTCTCTTTGAATTTGAGCTTACTCCTCTAAAACAGAATAGTTTTATTGATTCATTTGCAAAGATAAAATAAAATTTTTTTAATCATAGAGTGAAATAAAATAGCCAGCTCTGTTAATAATTATGCAAAGATTTAAAAGGCTGTATAATAGGCTTACAAGAAAGTTTTTTTATTTTAAGCAAACCTACAAATGCACATGAAAAAATCACTTTGTATTTATAATTATGCATGAAAAGTAAAGCAACAATCAAGTTTATCTAAGTATGTCTGACTGTCAATACTCCTTCATGCAAGTAATAAACCCTTCACTTCTATGAATTTCCAAGCAATGATGATTCATTCAACCTTCTAAGAAGTCAACTGTTTAATTATCTTCCTGCCCCACAATTTCATCAAGGCTATATTCTATGTGAAAAGACCAGGTAGATTCTGCCCACATTAACACATTATTTATTGGGTAAGTACTCTCTCTCTCTCTCTCTTTTTAATTATTTATTTTTTCTAATTTTATTTTCTTTGTGTAGTTGATTTGTAATAAACACAGTATATGTTGTAAAAGGAAAGCAGGTGAATAAACACCTCCAAATCCAACTAGAGAGAGAAGCTTCCCTTTCATCTCATACTACTGGTAAAGAAAAAGATTAGGTCCACATTTTCTGAATTCTCTCTGTCTAAATTGCTAAAACTTAAAAGGAATGTGGCATATGCAACTACAGAATATTATTTTAGGAAGAGGAAAATAAATCTAAAAGAATAGCAAATGTCAAGTAAAAACACACATGCTTTCGTCAAAAGATAATGGCAAATGAGAGAAGAAAGTAGATGAGATGGTTCCAGTTTGGGGATTCTAAATTGTTCATGATGTTTAAACTCCCAAAACATCATGAACAATTTAGAAGATACTCAGGGAATACAAATGAGTGGAGTCATGATAACCAAAAGACTGTCACTTACTAAGATCCTTAAACTTAGTTTACTGAATTTTAGAAATGGTTGGACAAGATTGATTTTCAAAATATAAAGGCTGAAAAAAAATAAGGAACATAAATGCACTTACAACTGATCGGATGTTATTCTCTTTCACCAGCTTCAGAGATGATTTATAGCAATTTGCAAGGTCTTCCTTGTGGGAACCATTAATATGGCCTCTTGCTATTGGCCCTACGGTGTGGATGACATCTGTAAACGCAAACAAAAGGAAAAAATAGGATAAGCGAGTTATTTTTCACTCTTTACATAATTGGTGCTTTATTTATTTTAGGTATTTCTGTTGGAGCCTGGAGACAAGCAAGCTAAGAAATATTGGTGATATAAATATTTGTCTGGTAAAAGATTTTAGATAGTACAATCTCCCAAAGTAAGCAATTTTCAAGGAAGGTGGTAATGGTAAAAAGAAATCACCTACCAATAGACTGTTCCATTGTTATTGGTCAGATCCAAGTGCAACAGATAATAATATACAATATGAATAATTGGTACCCTAGCAAAAGATAAAATGTTGGTGGAAAATAAACTAAGAAACAATTGCCTGAAAAATAAGCATTCTTAATTGACTTGGGAAGAAAGAACCAATGCTACACATTACTTATAAACAAAACCACAGTTTCAGGCATTATACACAACAAAGAAAGGCCAGTTTTTTAACACATGCAAAGAGTTATCATAATTAGTAATAACCCTAAAACAGCAGCGTCCAATCTTTTGGCTTCCCTGGGCCACATTGGAAGAAGAAGAACTGTCTTCATTACACATAATATACAATAACACTACTGATAGCTGATGAGCTAAAACAAACAAACAAAATCTCAAAAAAAAAAACCAAAAAACTCATAATGTTTTAAGAAAGTTTTCAAATTTGTGTTGGGCCACATTCAAAGCTGTTCTGGGATGCATGTAGCCCACAGCCCATGGGTTGGACAAGCTTGCCCTAAAACATTATTAAAACATCCCTACCCATTTTAAAGTGCAACCTACCAATCCTCATATACATGAGGTATGCCAAAGATAATAGTCTTGAATAAGTACCTAGCTTTATTATTTTGTTTTTTTTTTTAACATATTAAGGCTTTGAAAAAGTAATCTACACTTTTCAATCTCTATTTATAACACAATATTTGACTTTTCTTTTTGCACATAGAACTAGCCATTGTGATATTCTTTTAATATCTACACATATATAAACTTTTAAAGTTATCATCACAATCAAAAAGAACTGTCCTATCTTCAAAGTGAGTAAAGATTATTAAAAAACTAATCTTGGGAGGCTGAGATAACTCAGCAGTTGAGTGCTTGCCTCACAATCGCCAGGTCTGGGGTTTGATTCCAGACTTGGGCCTATGCAAACCCATGTGCTGAATTGTGGGGCAAATGGTAAACACCACGATGGTTCAGTGATGGGGGTTCTGGCCTCCCATTCAGGAGACCCCTAGTTCAGTTCTCCCAACCCCCAACAAGGCCCCACATCCACCTGTGTGGAATAAAAGCATGTCACAACTAATAATGCACAGCTATGGAAACTACTCTGGGCCCTCCACCATTCTCTCTCTTTCTCTCTCTCTCTCTCTCGCCTTCTCTCAAACAATAAAAATAAAATCTTTAAAAAAATGAATTTTAATCCAAATTAGTTAAAAATTCCTTGTAACTCCTGATTCATAGTCATAACTATTAGTCTGGATTTTTAGCTCTTTTCATTCAACTACTAATCAACTTAGATCAAAAAGACAAATTTGGTCTCATATTGTTAGAATATTATAATGATATTTGCTTTAGCTAATCAGTACCACATAAATTCAGAAACAATGGCAAGAGGGTAAGAACATATTATGAAAATGAGACCGTAGAATAGTTTTAAATTGCATATGAAATTTAAATAGCAGAAAATAAATCACTAAGGAAAAAAGTCTTTGTTGATTGCCTGCTAAATGTCAAGAGTATTATTTGATGTTTGAGAAAATCCCCCAAATATTGATTTCAACTTTTAACTCTGAAACAGTATTTAAACCCTTATCAGATAATATTTAAAATAATATCTTGTGGTCAAATAGGTGGAACCATCACCAATGAGCTCATGCAGATGTTATTTCACAGTCAAACATTGCTTAAAAGTGAGAATTGCTATAATAAAATAAAAGGATAAGAGGAGATTAGATTGTATTTATCAGAAAAGAAAAGGGCACAGTGATATTTTTTGTAATAATCATGGAAAGTATAAAATGAATATAATAAAATAATACATGTCCTGTACCCTAGGCAATGAGCTTTTATATGAATATTTTACATTAGTTTCTATTTTTAAATGAATGCTATAATACATGAAGTTTGTGCTTAGCTTTTCTTTTTTCCTTTGTGACTACTTGTTTGCACACAGGTATGATAATTCTACAAGGCAACATTTCCCAAAGTGAGTTCAATAAGATACAGGTTTAAAGGCCAGTTAAATTTAGGAATCACTGCGTAGAATTAGTAAAACCAGTTACCTTAGGGTGGAACCTCCTGGGCATGTAATATGTGATGGCACATTGTGCATCTCCATGAGGATCCAGAATGCTCTGTTTCTAACATGCATGTGAGCCACATGTTTGTAGGACACCTCATAGCACTGTTTTCACAAACGATCCTTTGGGAAATGTTCCAGGGGAATTTTGGCCTCTTCACTGCATTGGTGAAAGTGAAATCCATGTTTGTTTGTTTGTTTGTTTTGGGGTTTTTTGTTTTGTTTATTTCTCCTTCCCCATTGCCTCTGTACAAGAAACACTCACATAAAGGAACAATGGAATATGACCTTGTTTCCCTTATTTTATGGATGTAGAAGGCCAAGAATAAGCATCTCTTCCCGAGGGCTGTAAAGATGTATCTATTTGAGCCAAGTAAAAACAAGACTTGGGGGCAAGAAAGAGGGGGAAAGAGAGAGAAAAGAGTCCAAGGGATCAGAAAATAATGACATAATAAACTTTTTCCTTGCATTTTTCCTTAGCTAGTATTGCTCAGATAAATTAAATTTATGAAAAATTATTTCTTACACTTATTCAGTTCTCCATTTAATTTAAAAGTGTGCAAACAGGGGTACTGGGATAGCTCAACGGTTGAATGCTTGCTTTGCAACAGTGAGGTCTAGGAATGAAAACTGGGCGCTGGCCCATACAAAACCCAAATGCTGAACCATGGCACAACCAGATGGTATAGTGGCAAAGGTTCTAGTCTTTCATTCAGAAGGCTCCCAGTTTGGTTCTTCCCTGTGTGGCCCCACATCCACCAGTGTGGAATCAAACTATGTCATAAAACTAATGATGCACAACTATGGTGACTGCTCTGGGCCCTCCGCATTTCTCTCTGTCTCTGTCTCACCTTCTCACAAACAATAAAATAAATCTGTAAGCAAACAGCCAATAAATGAGCCTTCCCAATATCATAATATTAATCTCTATACTATATGCCCTATAGTAAATTTAAAACATCCAAGATCAAGTGCTATTATTAACCAACACAATGGCCTCTCAGATCAACATAGTTGGAGATGAATCAATGTGAGGCTCAAAAATAAATTTCCTTCATTATTTTAATTGTTCACTGTATTCAAGAGTAACTCTTCTACACCATGGAGTTCCTCTTTTCCTATTATAAAATTCACTCAGGAGTCCTGCCCTCTAATTCCTGCTCCAGGCCTGATTCCCCAGGTGCCCCAGATGAAGCCATTATTTTTCTGATTCCTGCTTCGGTTTTCATATGTGTAAAACAAATCAGCTGCTTTGATGATCTGTTGGTCCATTCTGTGCTGTGTGGCATCATTACTATTTAGCCTTCTAATGGAGAGAGACAGAGCACAGATGATGTCTGTAAGGTTTAAAGGAAACCTTAAATATGATTAAGTAGCTCATGAGCTTTCTATGGATCCATTTTTAATATCAGAAATATTATAGAGTAGTTTTTCACCATAATAGTTTCAGAATCTATTGATTGAGAACAAGTTAGGGACAAGCAGTTGTTATAACTCCAATGAGGGTTTGTATTAATTTGTATTTTATTAAACATAGTAGGGGATGCCAGGAGGCTCTGTGGGTTGAGCGCTCATCTTGCAGCCTCAGAATCCAAGGATTGAATCCCAGCCTGGCTTGTGTGTACTCATATACTAAACTGGGGTATGCCCCCAGTTCAGTTCCTACTGGGACAAGTCTCCTACATGGGAGGCCCCCAGTTAGGCTCCTGCTCCAGTTGTGCTTCCCATGTGGGAGGCCCCCAGCTTGTGGGGGAGTACCTCCCATGTGGGAGGCCCCCAGCTTGTGGGGGAGTACCTCCCATGTGGGAGACCTCCAGCCTGTTTCCCGCCCTGAGCGGCCCCAAGCCCACATGTGGAATGAAATTACATAGAAAACTAATGATGCGCAACTATGGAGACTGCTATGGGCTCTCTCCATTCTCCCTCTCTGTCAAAAATAAATAAGTAAATACATCTTTAAACACACATACACAATAACATCTTCATTGTGGACACATATATGTGACACATGCATTCCATCCATTAAAAATCCAAATTTTTCACATAAATTTGTGGATGTCATTATATAAATAAGATAATGTAAACTTAAGTTTTGAATTTGATGCCTTGTGCATGCAGTGCTCAAAAAATTGTAATTACCATCACCTGAACATACAGGCAGGCATGACAGAAGGCAACTTTTCCATGTTTACTGTGGCATTTTTAAGTTCTCTGCTCTGGTGTGAAAAGAATGCTGGACTGTTAGGCTTAAGATCTGGTCATGATCCAGAAGTCCCTGATCTGTCCCTAGCCAGTTGTGTGGTCTCAGGCAAGTCATTCTCCTCTTTCTGCTTCCATTTTAAGAGCTAGAAGGAGTTGAGTTAGATGGCTCCTAAGATTCTATGTTGCTTTTAAATGTAATTCCTTTTCTACATGCATATTAAGAATTAACATATATCTCCTAAATGGTCTAATTCATTCTTATCCAGATAAATGAGCATCAGTTACTGTTCAAATTTTCAAACATGATTATACAACAAAGTGCAAATTGGCTCTATCCCAAGAGAATGTTTTGACCATTCCTATCAAAATTACAAATGTAGACTCCTTTTGATCTATTAGTTCTATTTTTAACTGTGCCCTATAGATTAGATGCTTACTCATATGCACAATGGCATTTATACAAGTCATTCACTGCAACATTTTATATCATAGGCAATAACGAGTAACAACCTAAATATCCATCAATAGTTTAAACACTTATACACTTATACAATAAAATATTATGTTTCTGTGAAAAGGATAATGAAAGCCTTATGTATAGATATGGGTCTAAGACATTACTAAGGAAGGAAAGAGAGAAGGAAGGAAAGAGAGAAGAAAGGAAGGAAGGAAGGAAGGAAGGGGAAAAGATGCAGAGCAGTATATAAGCATGCTAAATTAGTGTGAAAGTACCCACAGGTGTAGGAAAGAATACATGCTTGTTTTAGCTGATACCTGCATAAAACATCTCTGGAAGAACTAACAAGCAATTAATAACAGCTATTATGTATGAGAGGCATGATGAAAACTACAAAGATTAAGGCAAATATGGAAAGCCGCCTTTTCAATGTTTACTCATTGCATTTTTTTATGTTAAAATTATGTGAATGCCTTCTCAATTTAAAAATTAAATAAAACATTAAAACAAAGAGTATATGGTTTTTTAAACTATATTTATGGATCCCATCTACCACATCCCTACACCATGTAAAATTTTTAAATATGTTTTAAAAGATGATTTTATATCATTATAAATATGAAAATATTCTCAAGTAAGAATGATATAATTCCAAGGGATTTAACAGAAAGATTCTACTAGGTATATCTTCCCTTCATATTGCTACTCTCAAAATCTCTCTATATAAAACAGTTATTTTTAGATAAAGTGGAGTTTAAATGATGGACAATAGAGCATACTTTTCCTGCATGGCTAATATCTATCTTTAAAGTTTCACTATAATTTTAATATGCAAACTGAGTTCTACATATTGTATAGTAAAAATATAAGTGAGGGATATACTTCTTATGTATCTCAGCAACCAAGGAATGAGTAATGCTCAAAAAGTTTTAGAAATTGAAACACTAATATAGAATATTAAATCTATTTTCTTTTATTCAAGAGAACCAGAGAGGCAGAAGAACATGCCCAAAGTTACAAATCAATGTGTGAAGACACAAATCACAGTGACAATATAATTATGAAGAAACTTTTCCCAAAGTAACTACTTATTGAAGGAAATGGCACACATTTGTACATAGACAGTTCGGCATGTTTATCATGAATTTCATGGCTTTAGCCTCATACTTTGTATATATACAAATTTTGGTTAGATATTACTGTGAAAAATATTACCCCAAAACATGGTGGAAATGACAACAATAATTGTATTATTTTTTATGGTTTCTCTGGGTAATAAAGTCAGAAAGGGCTCAGCAAGGAGGTCTGTCATAGGGTCTCTCATATGGTTGCAATTAGTCTGTGGCTGGCAGTGACACTCTGGGGGGCTGTAGCAGCCAAGGCTGGACAGGCATGGCTCCCTCTCATGTAGTCTCAGAGACTCTGCATGTGGGTTTCCTCATAGGATGGGTCCTCAGAGAAGTCGGACTTCTCAAATGACAGCTCTGGGATCCGAGAGCAAGTGTACCAGACATGGAACTGTGACTCAGCCTTGGGAAATTGCACACTACCTCTTACAGTTCCAAGTGTCACACAATGCCAACCATTTCAAGGGGAGACACAATGTCCCTTCCCCTTGATGAGAGTAGAAGAAAAGAATTTGGGGACATATTTTCAAAAGTTTAAAATGCAGTACTCTCCAGACACTTGGGGTTTTATTTTGGTTAGCATGTTCAAATTACAAAGTCTTAGGGGGTAGGTAACTACAAAACTGTAAAAAAGTCAATATAGTTAAATCTATTTCCATGCAGCCACCATAGAAAACAGTATGGAGGTTTCTTTAAATAATTAAAAATAAAATTGCCATTTGATCCAGGAACTCCACTGAATCTGAAGACCGGAAAACATGTCTGTACTCCCACATTCACTGCACCATTGTTGACAACAGTGAAGACCTGAAAATAACCTAAGTGCCAGTTTATAGATGAATATATATAAAAAATATGATATATGTGTGTATATATGTGTATTTATGTATGCACACACAATGGAATCTTATTTAGCTATAAAAAAGAATGAAAGTTTGCTATTTTCAACAACATAGATGGGTGTTATGATAAAAGCAATAAGTCAGACAAAGACAAATATTGTATAATTTCACTTAAATGAGGTGTGATCAAAAAATAAGGTGAATGTTTACATAAAAAAATTTATTACAGTAAAATACACTCCCTCACTTTCAGCACACTTATCCCATTGTTTTTGTTACTTTCTGAAGCAGTTCTGGAAGTCCTCTTTCATGAGTGTCTTTATTGGAACTGTCATGGCTGCCTTGATGTCTTGAATCAATTCAAAATGTTTATCTTTCATGGTCATTTTGACTTTGGGGAGGAGCCAGAAGTCACATGGTGGCAGATCTGCTGGATAAGGTGGATGAGGACACACTGCAATGTTTTTATTTGACAGAAATCGCTGAATCAGAAGCGATGTATGTCCTGAATTAATTAAGGACATCAGGACAACCATGACAGTGCAACTAATGATACTCACAAAAGAGGACTTCCAGAACTGCTTCAGAAAGTGGCAAGAATGATGGGATAAGTGCGTTGGAAAGGAGATGGAATATTTTGAAGGACATTAATGGCAATATATCTTTTACTGTAATACATTTTTTAAACATGAACATATTTTTTGATCACACCTTGTATGTATACTCTAAAACAACAGCAAATTAACTGAAAAAATGAATTCATAAACAAGAAAACAGATTGCTTGTTAACAGAAGCAGAGGTTGGGGGTTAACTGACAGAAATGGATGAAAGCAATCAAAAGGTACAAACTTCTAATTATAAAATAAATAAGTCCTGGGAATATAATGTACAATATAGTGACTATAGTTAATAATGATCTCTTGTGTATTTGAAAGTTTCTAAGAGAGTACATTTTAAAAGTTCTCATCACAAGAAAAAGAAATCTATTTCTAGTATTAAGTTCTCAGACCTATTATCTTGATAAGTAAACTGCTGACTTAATAAAACAAATCAGAGCTAGAGAAAGATTAGAATATGGAATTAATAGTTATTAATGATAAATACAATTTAGAGGTCACAGTGTAGTTGTAGCTCCTATACGAAATTGCCTGGCCCAGAACCAGTTTTGTTGCTTCTTCCATCTTAAAACTCAGCAGGAACTAACGGGAAATGGAAAGGGCAGGGAGCCTGTTGTAGAATCAGCATCGCATCTCCCCGTGAGCAGAAGTAACACTATTTTCATGAAAGGTCCAGCTCCATACCCCAGAGAGAAAAACAGCCTTCGTGTGTTTGAAGCCTTTCTTACACAACTGAGGAAAGCCAAGAAAACAGCAATGAAATTTGTTCCTTTTATCAATGTTTCCACTACAACCCCTTGAAGAGGTATGGAAAATGAGCTAGCAGGCCCTCTTGTGCTTACCGGATTAAAGTGTGGCAAGACAAATGGAACCTGTTTTTGCTCATCTATTTCTGAAATCAGTTTATAAATCAGCTCTTTTGTTTTGAAACTAAAATCACCACCTTGAACTCCCCCATCTCATTTTATCCTGGAAATTAGTCTGAACTATATAGAAGAGGACAGGATAGAAGGTTTTCTTTAAAGGGGGTGGGGGCAAGAGCCCACTTTCATTTCCAAACGTGTAAATTGGGAAATGTGATTGGAATCTCTAATAAACATTGAAAGCTCTAGAATTATTTGCAAAGATTCAGTCATACTTATCCTTGGCAAAACAAATACAGCAAAAACATTCTGTAAAAAATATTAGCATAATGAATTTTAAAACAAATGAGAGAGCACATATATAGGTTGCTCTCATCATTTTCCATTTGAGAAGAAACTGTGCTATATTCAAACTGTTAATGAACAGTCAGACCAAGTGTAGAATCAATTACACGTTGCTTTCATTCACTCCACTCTTATATTCATAAGCATAATCGGTCCATCTAACAGACTGCATAATGATACCGTGCCCTGTCGATCATATTCAAATTTCATGAATTTTAAGGAGAAACCCATGTGTGGAATTAAATTTATTTTCTTTTCTAAGGATACAACCACAAATCTAAGCACTAAAGGTATTATTTGTAAATCTTATTGGCCAATTTATATGATAAGTACCGCCAATCTATGACCTGAAACAGCACACTTGAAGTTCAGTTAACGGGAAATTGAATTACCACCTGATAGCATTACAAAGTAAATGGTGCTGTTTCTCTCCATATAGGTCAATGTTTTCACATACACATTCTCAAAGCTTGTTTTTATTATATTTTAAGAAACAATCAATTGTCCAGATGATGTTTCTTCTAAATCTGCAGTAGACATCATTTAGAATGTATTTCAACTATTGCCCTGAAGCATGATTTTAAGTTTGGCTTATTCTCTGATACATTTCTTCAACTGCATGATGGATTTCTTTCCATGTCCAGAAATCTAACTCTTTGTATGAATGTGGAATAAATTAACACTCATAATGTTATTTTCTACTCCATTTTCCTTTCAATCTGTGAGTTGACTTCTTGTGGGTTTTTTTTGTTGTTGTTGTTGTCTTTTTTAATAATATTATATTTCATTGTTAAATTTAATGGGGTGACATTGGTTGGTAACAATTAGATAGTTTCCCGATGTACAACTCCACATCACATCACCCATGCATCGCATTATGTGCCCAGCTCCCAGAATCAGGTCCCCCTCCCAACCCCATATATCTGGTGCCCACTCCCCCCTCCCCACACAACCCTCCCTCCCCCCACCTCCCTCCTCTCCAGGTAAACACCAAACCATTGAGTGTGTCCATAATGCTGGTGCCCTCTCCCACCTCCCCTCCCTCTCTCCCTCCCCCCTTCCCTTTCCTCAGGCAATCACCAAGTTATTGAGTGTGTCCATAGGTCTCTGTGTCTGTAACTTTCAGTTTTATATTCCACCTATAAGTGAGGTCATATTTTTCTGGATTCTTTCATTCTGACTTATTTCGCTTAATAAGATGGTCTCTAGGTCCATCCATGTTGCCACAAATGACTGTATTTCATCATTTCTTATCGCTGAGTAATATTCCATTGTGTAAATGTACCACATCTTCTT
>PVKE010045189.1:0-12711 GCA_004027555.1 Craseonycteris thonglongyai | reverse complement strand
AACCTGAAAACCTTAATCTTTAAAGATGTTTGTACCCGCATGTTCATTGCAGCACTGTTCACAGTGGCCAGAACATGGAAACAACCAAAATGCCCTTCGATAGACGACTGGATAAAGAAGATGTGGTACATTTACACAATGGAATACTACTCAGCGATAAGAAATGATGAAATACAGTCATTTCTGGCAACATGGATGGTCCTTGAAACCATCTTATTAAGCAAAATAAATCCGACTGAAAGAATCAGGAAACATATGCCCTCACAGGTGGAATATAAAACTGAAAGTAACAAAGAAAGAAAAGTTTATGGACACAGTCAATAGTTTAGTGGTTACCTGAGGGTAAGGAGGAAGGGAGAGGAAAGGTGGGTGGGGGGGAGTTGGGAGTTGGCACCAGATATATGGTGATGGAGGGAGAGCTGATTCTGGGTGGTGAGTACATAATGCAATATATAGACCATGTCATGTAGAGCTGTACACCTGGAAGCTATCTAATTGTTACCAACCAATGTCACCCCAATAAATTTAACAATAAAAAATTTAAAATAACTAAAAAAATAAAAAGTCAAAAAGAAAAAGTGTTGGTCCCTAGCATTGTCCACAGCTGACCAGTGAGTGCTCTTTGACATGGACATGTGGAGTTTTAACATATTCAGTGAAGTGACTATTCCTTTTGGTGCTCCACGTGCCACCTCTGGCCGATGGCAGCCCTTCAAGGCCAGGCATGGCGAGGCCCCGGCTCAGGGTATGGGGCTCCCCTCCTGGCATCCGTGTGTGAGAACAAAGCTTTTCCCTGGTGAATGGCCTTGGGGACCCAGACTCTGATGAAGGGGCAGCAGGAGGCTTCTCCACTTCCCCTCAAGCGTTTCCCAGGGGTCATTGTGTGTTCAGTGGTACAGCATCACCCCTATCCGAGGTGAGGCTCAGAGGCGTTTTTTCCCTGAGACGACATACCCAGCGAAGCCGAACTAGGAATCCAACCCAAGCCCTTGGGCTCCACATCCTGAGAATCCATGAGGGAGTGAGAACTGGGCAGGGAATGGCATTCCAGGCGGACAGAAATGCCTGGGCAGAGGCCCGGAGATAAGCGAGATAGGAGGATGTGATCTCAGGTCAACGTCAGCTAGAGCACAGCAAGGGTGGCGTGGAGGAGGCAAGAGGGACTAGACGTTAGAGAACCTGGAATCAGATAACATCTGAAGGCCACCGGTGGGTGCGGGGCAGCTGCAGGTGCACACAGGTGAGCAGTGCTCCCGTCAGTGCCACCCTTGTGCTTGTATCCCCCTCTGGGTGCTTGTTCTTCCTCACACCTTGGCTCGTCTGCTCCCTGCCACCCAGAGACTCCAAGCTTCTTGGGAACAGGGACCTTTGCTATTTATACAGCGTCCCCACCTGTGGCTCAAAACCACTGCTCTGCATAGGTGCACAGAGCTCCTTAGGTAAGTATTTTCCACTGTAAGCTGCGGCCACAGTAGTCTTACGGCTGTCGTGGGGATTAAATGAGAGAACACACCTCAGATTCCTGGCCCAGGGCTTGGTGCATGGTGAGGACCTCCACCAACGTGGCGATTGTTACTGCCAGTGAGGCAGTAGCCTGTGCCCACCACTTTGACCTTTGTGTTCCCAAGAAAAAAAAAAAATCTTGGTTCAGTCTCGTTGGCTTCCTGCTACCAGCTGATTTTTAGGCAGCAGCTGGTGGAATTTCCACAGCACAAGGCAACGAATGGAGTTATAGTTGGAAGCATATTTTTTTAATTGAGGTGAAACATACGTAATACACAATTAACCATTTCACAGGGGAAAATGTAGGGGCATATAGTGCACTCCCCATTTTGTGTTACGGCCACCGCTCGCAAAGTCGTGTTTCAATTCTTTCACTTTCATTTTTAAAAGCTTGGGAGGGGCCCAAGCGTGAACTCCCTGCGGATCAGAAGTAATAAGTATAAGATGACCACACGTCCCCCTTTTGGTGGGACAGTCCCGATTTTTAAAAATTTGTCCCGCGTACTGCAGTGTTTTAAAAAAGTCCCGATTTTTGGAAAGAATGCACGACAAGCTAGGGAACGGTGGGAGAGAGACCAAATTTTTAATCAAGAACCCCCTCCCCCCCGGTCAATGGTGTCCCGCTTTACCAATGTTAAAATCTGGTCACCTTAAATAAGTAGCAACTGTCTGTTTTATATTTGTTCTCCCCGCTCTTGTTTTTCCTACTGAGGGTGGCTGACCACTGTGACAACATCCTGGCCATGCCACCATGTCCCCAGACCCTCTGTGGACCACTGGTTCCTGTGGAAGACCTCACTGCTTGGAGCCCACATTTCATTTCATAAATCTTGAAGGAATTATCATTGTTACGGGGATGACATAGAAAAATTAAAAGTAAACATTAATTCACTCACAAATATTTTTTTGAGTGCTTCCTATGTGCTGTGCGCTGGGAGTTTCGGAATGCACTAAACAGATGTGATCCCTGCCAGTTTGGTTGGCAATATGGAGACAAGGGTGTGTGTGCATGTTTTCTAAAAGCTTAAAAAAAATAAAATGAATCTGGAGCTTCTAGGGCTGAGGACTGTTGGGAAGCACGCCGTTTGGGTTGAAGGCACAGTGAGCTCAGAGTCAGGAGCCTGGATTGAGATATCTGCTCTATCAGCAGTCGCCGGAGCCAGGTCCCCAACCCCTGGGCCTCTTTCCCAAGTGGCAGAAACACTCAGCCCCGCTATCTGACAAGGCTGGCTGAAGGCTCATGAAAAGCAAAGTCGGGCCTTGCTTATGGTAGGTGCTTGATAACCCTACGCTGGACGTGGAGGGTCTTCTCAGGCAAAGAATGAATGAAATGCCTCTTTCCAAAACCATGAAGCCATGTCACGCAGCTGAACAAGTTTGTTTTTTTTTAATTGTTTCTGAGAGAGAAAGAGATACAGAGACAGGGAGAGAAATGAGCTGGGGGAGCTCCCCAGTTCAGCATATGGGTCCGCACGGGCCGGGGCCGGGATTCGATCCTCGGTCCCCAGGGCTGCAAAGTGAGCGCTTAACCCACTGAGCCATCCCGGCTTCCCAGCTGAGCGAGTTTTATGTTTCACTTAAGTGAATGTGATTTACGATTTGTTGATAAAGATAGTGAGGTCAGCGCAACCTTGTAGCTGCAGTAGGAGCTTGGTAAGGGAACCCTGTGACTGTGTGAAGATGGTTCTGGATTCTTTCACCACACCATCTGCTGGGGGATGGAGAGTTTGATGTAGTCAGAGCTTCTCTTTCTTTTCTTGAGCTGAAAAGAAAAGTTTAAAAACAGTAGGCTCAGTCGGATCCGATGGCCACTCCCCGGTGCTAGCATCACCGCCTCAGCTCCATCTCAGGTCATCAGGGGTTAGATTCTCATAAGGAGCCACAACCTAGATCCTCACATACGCAGTCCGCGAGAGGGTTCACGCTCCTATGAAAATCTAATGCCGCAAACTGATCTGTCAGGAAGCAGGGCTCAGGCGGTCATGCAAGCGATGGGGAGTGGTAGTAAATACAGCAGAAGCTTCGCTTACCTCCTCCTGTGCGACCAGTTTCTGACAGGCCATGGACCAGTACCAGTACCAGTACCAGGGGTTGGGGACACTTGCTTTAAACTGTCCTGTTGTGTAGATATTATCATATTACCAATTTTACATATGGGAAAAACTGAGGGTTAGAGAAAATAAGCTATTTTCTAGGTTAGCTGCTACACTGTTGAACTTGGAATTCACCAGCTGAAGACCCTTTAACTCCAAATCCTCCCCCCAATCCCTCTATCCCGCTTTGCTAACATCCAGTGCGATACTACCTCCATACTTCTGTTATCAAATGTTAGTGTTGTGTCTTCATATGCACGTGCTGTTTAATTGCTTTGGGGGAGGGGCTTGGCCCACAGCAATGCTTGTCAAGGAAAAGGGAAAGGATATTGGTTGCAGAGGGCTCATCAGAGGGAAAGAATCAGAATAAACTCTTAGGGAAGCCAGGATGGCTCAGTGGGTTAAGCGCTCACTTTGCAGCGCCGGGGACCGAGGATCGAATCCCAGCCCCGGCCCGTGTGGACCCATGTGCTGAGCTGGGGAGCTCCCCCAGTTCAGTTCTCATCAGGGTGAGACCCCGGCCCAGTTCCTGCCCTGTGCAGCTCCGCACCCACCTGTGGAATGAAACTGTGTGGAAAAACCAATGATGTGCAACTATGGAGACTGTCCAGGGCCCTGCCCCTTCTTTCTGTCTCTGTCTCTGTCTCTCTCTCTCTCAAAAACCATAATAAATAAATAAATAAAAGTATTAAAAAAAAAAGAATAAACTCTTAGAATGCTACAGAGGTTTGGGAAATCATGTGCTGAGTCCTGTGACCAAGAGACACTTGTACATCTTTCATGATTCAGTCTGTGCAACCTCTCTTTAGGCTGAGACCACTTCTCCCTTCCCCTTTTAATAGCGCTTGTCATGTACTGACTCAGTAATGTATTTTGTCCTGTTAGATTGTGAATTCCTTTCAAGTTGAGAGGGGGGTGCCACCCATTGCTAAATTCCCACTGCCTAGCAGTGTGCTTGGCACCGAGCAGGCACTCAAGAGCTGTTTGTTGAATCCATTCCTTTACCTGTCCAACCATCTACTAACCTGTCTGTCCATCTGTCTGCCCATTCATCTATCCATCCATCCAACCATCCATTTATCCACCATCCATTTGTTTATTTGTCTACTTATTCATCCATCCATCCATCCATCCATCCATCCAATCATCCGACCATACATGTATTCACTATTAATTTGTTCTTTTTGTCCATCCATTCATCCAACCAACCATCTATCTATCCAGCCATCCAGCCATCCTACCATCCATTTATCCACCATCCATTTGTCTGTCCATCCATCCATCCATCCATCCGTTTATCTACCAGCCACCCATCTGTCTACCCACTCATCCACCCACTGACCTGCACATCCATCCTTCCGCCCATTTGCTCACTCAGTTCTCCATCAGGTGCTCTGCAAACGGTGCAGTGTGCCTGGTGTTATGGACAGCACTGACGTGACAGGGTTGAGTCAGATGCAGGTCAGGCTCTCAGCGGGCTCAGAGTCTAGGGGTGATGAGAAGAAACGTGGTAAGCAGGAAAAAAGTGGCCGCGTGAAGACATCATTATCCCCAAGTCTCCGACCATCCAAGAAGATGTCAGTGTGTTTCTTCATCTTAAAGGATGTAGATGTGAATGAGGTATCCTCTCTCTGTGCCCTTTCCCTTGTATCTGGGCCCCTCTGAGATCTCACTGGCACCATCTGACTCCTTACTCTGCGGGAAGCCCTTTGAGACGGGAGGCTCTCCATTGGAGGCTGCATGTGGAGGGCAGGGCAGGGGGGCACTGACCTGGCAGCTTCAAGGTGGCCACATCACCGTCCCCTCCTGTGTCTTCCCCAGAGGAAGGCTGCCTAAAAGGACAGAGCAGATGTTCTCTGGGCAGAGTGATCATTCATCAGCCCTCTGGGAACAGGAGGTGACAGCACATTTATCTGAGAGCAGAGGCTGATTCCTTTGACATTGCTCTTCGTTCAGCCCGCTGGTGTTTCCTGACACTTTTCAGACTCCTGAGGGGCGGAGTTAATTCAGTCACCTTCTCCAGACTTTGTCACTGAGAGGCCCATGTGGAGACACTTAGAGAGCCTGACTTAGCCACGCAAGTAAGCCCACTGGGCATGCGTTCAGGCACAATCCCAAAAAACCTCCTTACTGTGATCTGAGAAGCTCCCTTGCTACTAAACACAAATATTTCACTTGTGTTTCTTTTATGTTCCTTAACTTCAGTCAGTTTCTCTTGAAAATACCGAGGGCTAGAAAGTAACATCCGGTACAAAAGCCTCTCCTTTCATTGTCCTCACAGAACTTGTTCATATTCAAAATTAGTGTCAACATATGCACAGGTCCACCTGCCAACTTGTCAGATGATCCCATGGACCGCAAACGTGCCACGCCTCGTCTGCTACTTTGTGTTGGCTGCACAAGCTTCCATGCCGTGTTACTTTGAAGACAAATTGCTGTTTGTTCTTGGGATGCTGTGGGGTGGGTGCTCCGTAACAAAGTGTCGATGGCAACTTCCACACAAAAATAGCTCCAGGAATGTGACTTTCCTTGGGCACAGTAAACAGGCATCTTGTCCTTGACTCAGAGAGCCGCAGAGATCTTACCATCCTCAGGCCCCGGGGGACATCCTTTGGATCCATGCTTGATGTCCCAAACTCGTGATTCAAACTCAAACCAGGAAGAGAAGGACCTGAAAATAGCCCTGGCGATTTCATTCTCTGCTCAGTTTCCTTCCTGCTTCCTGGCCCAGCTGACCCACAGGGAGCCCTGGCTGCTGCTCTGTCCCCGGCGGGCCGTGCTTGGCAGCCTGGGTAGCTCACGGTTTTGGGGTCTTCGTCGGTCACACTGTCTTTCCCACCTCTATTGGTTCAAAGTACCTGGCACAGATTGGAGGCTATCTGAGTACACACTTGGGCAAGTCTTTTCTTGACATTCATCCAGGCTCAGTCTAAGAACTCTTTTCACAGAAAAGGATAACAATTTAATGGGTCTGAAGGAAAACCCCCACACAGACCTATAACGTTGCATTTAAATTTACCAATGGAAATCTGTACTCCTAATAAATAAATGCCCAAATATGAAGTTCCCCCTTGTGTTTTCTCCTTCCTCTCAGGGGCAGGTGTTAGTTGCAGGGACAATTTGGGCCTTATTGATAAGGCTTGGTGAAGATGCACAAAAAGGAAAAGCCGTCCCAGGGTCTGGGGGGTGGGCTGGAGGCAGGTGGCCCAGCTCCACAGCATCAACCAGAGGTCACGGCCCAGAGGCTGGATGGCAGCCTAGGCGGAGGAGGGCACGGTTCTGATTCCTGAGGTTCTGACAAAGCCAAGGTTAGCGAGTGGGACAGTCAGGCCTCTTTGCGGAAGGTGAGTATGCCAGGAAGCTCGGGTCTGGCTCAGTGGCCGGCCGTCTGGGTTGGACAGGACAGAGGCTGTCTCGCCCACCTACTCAGGCCACAGCCCAATGTCCCGAAGACTCAACTGGACAAGAGGAAAAGGGGCGAGGTCACAGGCGTGGGTCCATCATAGGTCAATGTCCAAGTCCCATCTCTGTCTCTTAGTTGTGAGTCCTTGAGCAAGAAGACACCCTGTCTCTGGCCTTATGTTTCTTGTTGACGTCACAGCACTATGTGAGGATGAGAGGCAGTGACATGTAAAATCTAGCAGAAGTGTCCTTTGGGGGTGTCCACGAGCCATCCTTGTCCAGTGAATAAGCATTTAAAATAGTCACCCTGCAAGGTTGTAAATAGCAGGTTGATATTTTGCATCTGCCATGCCGCACCACGTCCTGTCTGGACATCCTCTTCTCCCCAGAAGGTCAGCGTGACCTCACTGTCTGGGACAGATCTGGCCTTGATCGGTTTTGGTCTTATCACTTTTCATAATGTGCTTTCCAAAACACATCACTCATGTTGGCACTGGCTGAGCGGACGTTGGACTGTGTGCATATTTCTGACTGACAGGACCCCGGTTTTGTTCAGGACGGCAAAGGGCCAAGCTAAGAACTCCATTTCCCAGGCTCTTTTGGGGGCATTGGGGGCATCGGTGGCCATCAGAACACGTTCTGCCCAGGGTTTCTACGGGGTGGGGCTTCTGGGAGAACAATCGTGTTCCTGGTAAAGAGGTCATGTTCCTTTTGTCCGTTGCCTTTGTCCTCTTCCAGTCAGAGTGTGGAGTACAGTTGCCATCTTCCAAGGCTGAAGGAGCTTTGGTCTTGGATGTCCTTGTCTCGTGCCACCCTATCTTTGGACTGCTCCTTGGGGTTGAGCTGTGGTTGGGTTTCTGTAACAGGCAGCCACATATGACTGTTGAGGTGTGGGGGGCTTTCCTGAGCGCACACCGACAGGACTCCATCAGTGTAAACGTCTTTAATGTGCCCTTTTTAAAGGGGCCTTGGGCACAGCCGAGAATGACGTACTCTATAGATCTACCTGGGCCTCTTTCATTAGGCATTTGGCCAAGACCTGGGAGGCTGTGTTCTGACAGCAATTCTGCCTCTAGTGCGGAGCGGGGAGTACCTGCTGGGGGTCACAGCCACCCGCCTCAGGCCAGGACTGCCCGTCCAAGGACAGAGCAGCCCTGTAGGATGTCATGAGACAGAGGCTGGCACGCAGGCACAATTCCTAGACTTGGGTCGGAACCTTCACCTGGATTTTCCCTGCCCCTGACTCGGGCTTGCTGTGCATGTCCCCTTCCTCCTTGACGGTCCCATCCTTTCTTCCACCGCTCTCTGAGGTCCTCCCTAGTGGTCCTTGGTGGTAAAGTTCCACACTGCACAGGGTTCGGTGCCCCTCTGAGGTCAGCTTGCCCAGGGACCCAGGGACTGCTCCCTGTGGTAGGGGGTGCTTCCGAAGGCTCATCCCAACTTTGCACAGAGCTTGGCTGCGTTTTAGTAAAGGCTCATTTTCATAAATGCCAACTGAGTTTGTTCTGGAAAAAAAAAAATCCACTGAAGGCTTGAGTTCATGTGAATTAATTACTAATATAACCCTAGTCTTACAAATGGTCTTCAGCATTGTCCCTCACGCTTCATCTTGGCCACTTTTTTTTTTTTTAAGATTTATATTGTTTTTGACAGAGAGAGAGAGCGAGAGCGAGAGAGAGAGAGAAGGGGGAGGGTTCAGAACAGTCTCCATAGTTGCACGTCTTGGTTTCCTACATCGTTTCATTCCACAGGTGGGTGCCGGGCTAAGCAGGGCAGGAACCGGGCTGGGGGCCTTCTGCATGGAGCTTGCCTTGGTGAGAACCAAACTGGGGGCACTCCCCAGTTCAGCATGTGGGTCCGCACAGGCCGGGGCCGGGATTCGATCCTCGGTCCCCGTGGCTGCAAGTGAGCGCTTAACCCACTGAGCCATCCCGGCTTCCCCTATCTTGACATTTCGAAAGAACATATTTTGCTACTTCTTGATGTTTGGATTTTAGCTCATATTTATTAACTCCCTAATATGGAAGATAAGGAGTTTTCTCTCTTTCACACCTGCCCCGTTCTCCCCATTCATCCTTACAATATACTTATTTATAGTTTTGATAGCTCAGTTTAATGGCCACAGGGTTATGGCAGTAACCCTGACAGCTGAGCCAGGTATATACTGTTAGTTTTCCTTTTCCTCACATAGCTTTTTGTTTGCCCTGAAATTAATAACTGCTTTTTTCTTGTATGTATTTATCACTATTAATGTGGTGGTCAGAACAAAACGGGGAAGTAGTAAGTGCTAGTAGGCAGATGATCAGAAAGGGAGAAGCTGCCAGTTCTTTAGGAGGAAGGACTCTCCCTCCCTGCCTCCCCACATTAAATTATCAAAATAGTTTCTACTGTGGGACCTTGTATAAATGATCTTGTGACACAGTGGATTAATTTGTTAGCAAATGCCAAAGCTTGTCCCATCTGGCTGTTTTCCATGGTGGTGCTGGAAAACAAGCCCAGATGATAATATTACAGGCGTGACTCTGGGGAACAGACTCCGTGACAGACCAAGATGGTGGGGCTGGAAATGTCTTGTGGTGAAACTTGATCCAAGTGTGAACTGGGGCCCTGGTGGACTGGATGGATGGCATGTCTCTTGGATGGCCTTTTCCGCGGGTCAGCCTCTCATTCATTCAATTAGGACGTACGGATGGAGACAGACAGGCGTGGGCTGGGCTCTGGAGAGTCCGTAGTCAACAAAACAGAGGTGGTTTCGCCCTCATGGACTTCCCGGTCTTGTGGGAAGACAGATGTCGAAGCAGGAGTTGTTGGTGTGAGAAGTGTGATGAAGGAGAAAGGCAGGCTGGCCTGGGAGGGTATGTCACCTACTCTGAATTCCACCAGCAGTTCAACAAAGTCTGCTACTTTGTTCTGCAGATACGGGCTCCCCAAATGTTTCTGGGCCCATGGCTATCCCTAAATGCCTTCATTTCTCTTTAACTTAGTGTGAAGGCTTATCTCCTTTCTGCATTGCCGCTCAAACAGCTGTTGAATACAGTAAACACACAAGATCTCAGAATCCGTCTTTCTCAGGCCGTACAAATTCCGTCAAGTATGGACCTTGCTCAGGGGAACAGGGTCCAGAGATTAGCTTGCACACCCCTGTTCCTGCTGTCCTCGCGGGGAAGGGCCCAGAGTCACTGGTGTGAGCCGTGTCTGCAGCACAGATCACAAAACCCAGGGTCTCGCTTCTGCTGGAACAGAAAAATCCCGACTTTCACAGTCGGAGGGAGATCTTTCTATCATTTGACATCTACTCCACGTTCACGTTTACAGCGAAGTTAGTTAGTGGCAGAAATCTCTTTTAACTCGCGCCATATAAGGCAAACATTTATAAAGTGCAAACACCCTCGTGGAAAGGAGCAGATTTATTTACTACATGGATTAAATGAGCTTGTCAGAAGTGCCAGATTTCAGGCTCTCGGCCAGACCTCCTGCAACAGAACCTGCGTTTTAACAAGAGCCCCTGGGATTCGTGTACACGCTGAAGTCGATTTTTGCGGACTAGAGGGAGAAAAAGTAAGTGAATCCATGTTAAATTATAGGTTAAAATCAAGTTAAATTTAAGTTCAGAACATTGTTGAAATTATAAAGGAAATGCCAGGGAACGGTAAAAGTAAAATTCTGGATCCCAGTTCCCTGGAGGTGTGGGGCTCAATGTGACATGCACAAGGGGGTGTCCGGCATAATGTGCCGCTCTTGCTCTTAAATGGGGGGTGAACGCACGGCTTTTCCTTGTATCGTTGAGCTTTTATATAACATGGGGCATTTTAACACATTCCTTTGTATCTGCTCAAATCGGATAAGCACAGTTTTAAAAAGCAAAGCAGTCCCAGTGAGGGTAGGACCGATGTGGGAACATTGCCTAAAGCATGAGGAAACTGCGTTTGTGGAGAAGAGGTTGTCTGGGTCCCTCACAGGTCAGAGAAGCTGTGACCCATCGCTCTGCGCGCCCTGGGGGCCCTGCCGTCAGTTCGATCCTGGGGAGATGGGGTTCTCAGTGGTGGGCTGCAGCTAGGGTTGGTGGGGTAGCTGCCCCTGGTGCTGCCTACCAGCTTCTGGATGGTAACTCGGGTCCTGGACTGGAGGACAGATCTGGGGACACACGCTCCCCATTCAGCCTCCAGTCGGCTCCCAGCTTACCCTGGGGGTGTTGTCACCTGACTGGCACAAGTAGCTGCTGAGCTGGAGACCACAGAGCCCAGAGAGCTGGTTAGGTGGCCTGCCCGCTGGGAAGTGGCAGAGGTGGGTCCGTGGGACTCTGGCCCTTAGGACCTGTCCCCTGTTCCATGTCGTGCTGCCTCAGCGTGGACTCAAGCTTGCTGGACTGTCCTGATGATAACTTTGCCCTAAAAAGTTGCTGATACAAATCGCATGGGACCATTTGTGAAAAAAACATAGATGACACAGAAAACTGGAAAGAAAAGGTTTGTCCATAATCCCGTTTCCCCAAATATCCACTGTTAACACTTTAATGTATGTCCTTCCCCTCGGTTTTTCCTATGCACACACACACACAAAAATGACAGTTATATTAAGTGCTAAGGATGTGAGTGATATAACTTTCTATCCTTATACGTTCATATACATTCTCTGCTTTCCATGATTATTTCATGCTTTTTGTAATTGAATATGTCATATTAAATATGTAGTAACTGTCCTTCCTAATGAGTCAAGAATAAAGTGGGAAATGTTCACTTGTTGCTGGAGAATTTAGCCAAGATCAGCTTTTTGGGGTCATTAATTCTGTTTTTCCTACGTCTTGAAAAGTCACCTGCCTCTAGGAGTGCTTCATCGGTAAACACTCTACTTGTTTTGCGGTAGGTGCTGGGGAAACAGATGGGCAGCATAGGTTTCTAGAAGCTCAGCCTGGGGGTGGGGGGTAGGCATGAAAATTATGCTTGTGTCTCGTAAAATAAAGACTCAATGGCTTCCGTGTTCGGACCTTGCTTCTGAAGGGCAGGGCTGCTGATGTCCTTACTCAGAGCAAGGGCCACAAAGTCATTATCTTTTCCTAAGCCTTTTGTTTTTGTTTTAAGGTTCACCACAGACTTTAGCAGTGGAAGAAGAAAAAAAAAAAAAAGTGCAGTCACTGGGTCATTCTGACCTAGAACCAAGCAAAATACTTCTAATTACTCCTGCAGACAGTGATGAATCATTGAGCAAGCTTGCTGCCTTTCAGTCCTATGTGGTCACAATCAGACTCCTTGTGATGCAGCCTGTGAGGCCGCTACAGCACGTGTGGGGCTTTGTGGGTCTCAGTGGAGTATCTGGGGTGTGTGGGTTCTTTATGCTCTGGGTGTAAGTTCCCTTTTGAGCAGGACTGTGGCGTATTCTTTTCCATCATCGTGATGCTAATAAAACCTACCTACTATGCGCCAGGCAGTGTAAAAGGTGCTTTATGGTCCGGGTGTTGTTTAAGCCCTGCCAACAACCTTGTGATATCGGCATTATCATCCATGTTTTGCTGAGAAAACTGAGGCTCTGAGACGTTAAGTCACTCAAATACCCCGTGGATAGTGGATACCAGCAAATGTTTAGCGAATGAATGAATGAATGAATGACAACTCCAAGCGAATGGAAGGGGAAGGCATCAGGAGAGAACCTGGCCAATATGAGCCCAAAGAGATGGTCCTAAAAGTTCAGAGGCTTTGCACCTCCCAGTTATTCATTC
>PVKE010045188.1:0-12710 GCA_004027555.1 Craseonycteris thonglongyai | reverse complement strand
TTTGCAACCTGCTGTTTCTCATAGTGACTGTTCCCCTCATCACCCTACTAGTGACTGGCCTGGCTGCAGTTGCCCCACCTGATTGGAGCCCAGTAGAATGCTCCTTAATTGCCCTCGCTACATATTATGTACAGGATGTATTATTATTATTGCATGTTTGTAGGGCTGCTCTGGATGCCTTTGTCTGTATGAGGCATGGTCCCAATGTGCTCTTCAGGGTGCATACAGATATACTATGCTGGGTCTACCACTGAAAAAGGGGCTATACAATGGCTAAAGGCCTTTTGGGCACAGGTGATAATGCTTAATGTTTGTTTCCTGCTTCCATGTCTTCTTCATCTGATCATAAGGTCAATAACAAATCTAATAAAAGCCACAGTGGCTAAAAATACAATAGTGCTCTTCCTAACTCTCCGAGCATACCAGCCATTGGGGAAACCTAACCTGGATGATGATGATGCCATATAGTAGATATAGGGGCATCCAAGGGGGGAATGATGTGGAGAAAGCCCTGTAACACTGCTTGCAATTAAGACTGCTTCTGTAAATCTTCCTTGCTCCCTGCACTGTCACTCCCCTGCTTCTGCAGAGCTTGCTCACTGCCTGCACCTATGGTCTTGCTCTCTCCTGGCGCCTGCATTACCCTGGAACCTGTATCTGTCAAACATAAAGATATATGACGGTGGGAAAAGAGAACTTATCATAGAAAGTAACCAAGTGAAATTCTCCCTATATATGCTGATACTCCCTGCAGTCGGGGCTCAGACTTTGGAAAACCACTCCTCTGAGCTCACTGGTGTGAATAAAGTTCTGTGACTCCTATTTTCCGAGTGCCGTGTGGTTCCTTTGTCAGGTGAACTGTAGCAAGAGCTTTTTACTTTTTTTCTTTCTTAATAAACTTTGCTGCTCAACTTTCCTGTGGAGTCCGCATTCTCATTCTTCAAGTTCATGACACCACGAAAGCCAGATGCCACCATTCACAATTGTTCCTGAATCAGTTTCACTCCATAGATAGGTATGGAAATGCGCAAGGCAGGAACCCCGCCAGGGGCCTTCCATATGGAGGCACACCCCCATGAATTGAGCACCTCTCCCATGGAAAGCTGGCCACAGTGAGAGATGAACTGGGGGTCACCCCAGTTCAGCATATGGGTCCGCAGGGGCCAGGACCTGATCCTTGGGCCAAGGGGTGCAAGCCAAGCACTCAACCCACTTAGCTATCCCAGCATTCCCATTAACTAAATTTTTGTGGTAATTATTTTGCAATTTACATATGTCAAGTCACTATGTATACACCTTAAACTTACAGTGTTGTATCATTTATATTCCAATAAAGCAAAGAACACACAAACAAAAACCAAGGGTTTTACCCTTGTTCATGTGCCTTTCCAGCTTAACTTCCATAACTGAACTCCACACACCTCAATATCTTATTTTAATCTTTAGGTAAGTTTAAGCTGCTGGTAGCTTAGGGCATCTCATAAGTTAAGTCAGTTTTCCTGAGTATCTCCCATATATAATATAAACGATGTAGATATGTTAAGTTTCTGCTTGTTCTTCTCTTGTTAATGAAACCTAGGATACTCATGATTTTGATTTGATTTGTGTTTGAAATAATGATCCCAATGTCAAACAGAGAGAAGAAAAGGATATCGCGACAAGCTACAAGGGCATGTTGCATCTCTAAATAGAAGTAGTAAGCACACTTGGCAGGGTGATCTGCCAGCTTTTTGCCTTTTTATCCTAACCTAGGAGAAAGACACTGGGCTTTCCCCATCAGCTGGGACTTGTTCTAACAATCTAAGTCACAATTGGCTAGAAATGGCAGCAGATGATTGGGTAGAGACAATGTAAAGCAATTTTTGAACATGAGTCAGGAATGAGGAAGTATGAGAAGCCCTTGAGTTCTGAGAACTGGTCATTCTTTAACTATAAGTACAAAACGAAGATAAGACTATACAATGAAGTCACCTCTGTTTAAAAGAAAAGACTCATTTTTCTCATTTGTGATTATAGCCTTAGAAATCATTTTCTCTCCCTCTCTACACTCCTCATATAGATCTAGCTTTTCCCCTGAATAATCAGTGACCCCTAAAGTAGAAGAATAGCACAGACCTGACTAACTAATGGGCAAGCTAAAGATAACATCTTTTTTCTTTTTAAGATTTATTTTATTGTTTTTGACAGAGAAACAGAGACAGAGAGAAGAGGGAGGGCCCAGAGTGGTCTCCACAGTAACACTTCAATTTTCAACCTAGTCTCTCACCCCACAAAGGTGGGCAGGTGGGGAGTTGGAGGGGTGTGTGTGTGGAGGGGGGAGAGCGGGTTGGCGGGGTCAGTGTGCCAAGCAGGGCAGGAACCTAGTGGAGGCCTCCCACATGGGAGGCATACTCCAGTGAGCTAGGGGTCACACTGGGGACTCCCACATGGGAAGCTCACTTGGCAAGAACCAAACTGAGGCCACACCCCAGTTCAGCATATGGGTCCGCACAGGCCAGGGCTGGGACTCGATCCTTGGGTCCCAGGAATACAAAGCGAGCGCTCAACCTGCTGAGCCATCCTAGGTTCCCCCAAAGACAACATTTTGACCTACGTTATATTTCTACTCCTAAGACTGAGATAGAATGTACCACTGGCTACTTTTCTCCTAAACTAGACAAAGTGCTGACAGGACTGTCCTCAAGACCTGATTTATTATCCGTATCTCACTTCCAACCAATCAGCTGCTCACACAACTCCAAAACCATAACCTATGTGCACTGCAATTTTGCCTATATGATCTGTAACATACATGCCATAAAAAAGTTGAGTATTTCACAGCGTCAGAGTGCAGGCAGAAACTCCAAGAAAATGATGAACTATTAGTCAAAGACAAAGGATCAGTAATCAATGAGACAAGGAAAATCACCAGAATTGGCCAAAACCAAGATGGCCACCAGAGTCATCTCCAGGTAACTTCCAGCCTCATTATACCTTCACTGTAATACATCTCCATGCTAAATGATATACTCATCAGCATTATGACATTTACAAAAAGGACCATATAAGGACAAAAAGAAAATTAGGTATATCCCAAATTCCTAGAAAAGTCCATTCATTCTGAGTATTGGTAAGAGTATTACTCCCCTTTATTCCCATATTAAAAAGCTTAACTAATAAAAACTACAGCACAAGGAGGATGGGGCTGACTCTTGCCTACAGTCATTCTGTATTCTGCCTGCGGGGTATATCACATCACAATAAACTGTTTTTGTTCTTTTGTTTGCCTTACACTTGAATTCTTTGCCATGTGAAGCTAATGACCCTCTTTCCTACAACAACAGCATAAGCTCAACTCACATTCCAGATTAACTAATTCTACAAACTACTTACTTCCTTTCTACACAGCAACCCCCTGCTCATGTATTTCTTTCAACCACTGCACAAAGGCAGATAAGAGTCAAATATCAGGCTTCAGTAACACTAATCTATTACTTTTCACAAGAGATTTCAGTCAAAAATTCAGAAGGATAAAGGAAAAATTCTTTTCCCTCTTCTACACTTACCTTTAATAAAAAGTGGCATACAATATAAACTATGCAGCTAAAACACCAAAGTCATAAACCACTGACTTTCACTTTAGTCTTAAAACAATTCGCCAATGGCTCTTTCCACTAATAAAAATGATCTCGGGGAAGCTGGGATGGCTCAGTGGGGGAAGCACTCGCTTTGCAGCCCCAGAGCCCAAGGATTGAATCCCGGCCCTGGCCCATGCAGACCCACATGCTGAACTGGGGTGTGCCCCCAGTTCAGCTCTTGCCAGGGCCTATGCGGGAGGCTCCTGGCCCCAGTTCCTGCCCTGCACAGCCCCGCGCCCACCTGCACAGTGAAACTATATGGAAAACTAATGCTGTCAACTATGGAGACTGCTCTGGGTCCTCCCCCTTCTCACTGTCTCTCTCTGTTTGTCTCTCAAAAAACAATAAAAATAAATCTTTAAAAATGATCTCATGTCCACCCATTTTGTATCAACATGTTTACTATCATTAAAAGGTTAATTATACTTTTTTGCTTATAATTAATTTTTCTTTGAGATGGGAGGGGTTTTTCGAAAAGGAGGTGTAACAGAAGCATTTTTCATGGTAATTTTAACTACTTAAATGAGTGATGGTCTTGATCAGCACTGGGGAAATTATTAAGGGCACTTTTTAAAAGATTACTTCAAATTATTTAACTCTACCTACTTCTGACAAGAGATTCCAAATAAATAAAAATTGTTTTAGCCAAGGTTCTAACTTAGAGAAGATATATATGTATTACACTACAATAACATGGACAAAGGCTGAATTTCAACTAAAATAGAAAAATTTCAAGAAGAGCAAGAGGAAAAATATAAAAATGCTGTTCGTATTTATAGTATAATGAAAAAAGACATCTGCTTTATATTCCTGTTTCTGGCATAGAGCTCCCAAAATAGCTGGAAATTTCCTGAGTGATAGCAGCATCTTTTATTATTCCTAAGGGTCCCTTTGGAGTTAGCCAGAACTTACGCTCATGAGATGACTTACTAAAGAGCCCTTACGATGCCTAAACATAATATGAGACGGCAAGATTTAGGGGCAAGGATGCATATTAAACTCTCTAACAAACTCTTTAACACAGATTTGATGAGTTATAAAGTTCCAGGTTGATGTATGTATATGCCCCAGCTCATACCAGACAGAAGTTCCTGAACTGTAGACACTTTCAGACCTCACACTATGCTATTCATCCATATCCTTTATATATCCTCTTTAATAAAACTTAAATCTTTCCTGGGCTTAGACATTCTGACAAATTATCTAACCCAAAGAAGGGGTTGTGAAAAACTCTGATTTTAAAAAGCAGGTCTACTTGAAACTGGCATCTAAAGCGGGCTAAAAATGTGGGACTCAGTCTTTACCTGTGAGATCAACACTATCTCAGGCATTCAGTGTCAGAATTAAGTTAAATTTGTAGAATACCACTGAGAATTAAGAATTGCTTGGTGGTGCTAAAAAACAAATATTCTAGTGTTATCTATCCAAGAAGCCCCACTTTTGTATTCATAGGACAAAGGTATAAAACTAGATTCTACTGTGATAAGATTCTAAAGAACACAGATTTTTCACAAAGGGCAAACATGTAGGCTGTTATGAATTTTACAAAATGCTAAATTTATTATGTATAGTTGAATAAAATTTTCAAATTTCCATCTACTCTATTCCTCATTATTTTGTATTTATGAGCTTATAAGAAACTAAAAAAAAAAAAAGTAGTAAGTGTTCTTGATAAAGAACAAAAACACTGACATTTATATATAACAAAAAGATAAAGCAAGCAAAAATTTTAAGAGAGAAAACATTACCTTTTGGATAATCTTCCAATAACAGGTTGAAGTGACCTAATTGACAAAAGAAATCAGACTCCACTTTTCCTTCAGCTTTTAAGATTAAAGATTCGTAGCAGCGAACAGCCTAGAAATGAAAAACATGAGCATTAAGAAAAAGGCAAACTCCTAATTGCATCCCTTCTGAGAGAATGTAATATACTAGCACTGTCTGCAAAGTATCCACCTAAGTAACAGTTCTCATTTTACTGACAATGGCTGGATTTTCCCCAGACACCCGTCATATACTATATGAGATAACTCCAGAAATCAAAGCTATCAACGTCACTTCTACATTGCCTCAGGATTTAATTACTGAAAAAAGCTTACTAAGCATTTCTTAATATATCACCTTATGACCTAAGTGCTTTCCCATATAAAAAAGGGTATGAATGAGACATCAAATAAGATAATAAAGGAGTTCCTCCTTAATAATTTTATGTGAGATACAAATCTAAATTATTACTTTGGAAATTGTTCATATAACAAAACAGCTATCAAGAAGGCACAAAATGAACTTTATTGAATTTTCAGGAGCTAGCAATCACATGTGATTTTTAACATCTGATATGTGACAAGCCTAAAATGAGACACACTATAATTGTAGATTACACAACAGATTTCAGATTGCATTCCAAAAATGTAAAATAGTCTGATAATTTTGTTAACCATGTTAATGTTTTGATTATATTAGGTTAAACAGGATATTAAAATTAAAGTTATTTTTTTCTACTATTTTAATACAGCTGTTGTAAAATGTAAAATTACATATGACATAAACAATGTGTTTCCCATTATGTTTCTATTTAGTGTTACTTTGATGCTAGCTACCATTTGTACTGACCAGCTATTATTTTTGCAAAGAAACTACCGGTATGCTAAATTTTAGACTATACTCGTTTTCTTCCTAATCTTCCTCATATATTTCAAACATACTAATTCTAATATTATCCCACCCCAAAATACACAAACTTAAAAGTTTGCAGAAAAAAAAAATTATTTTGACTAAAACAACTGAAAGAACAGTGTTCTGGAGTTTCTAAGCAAACACAAACTTGTCACCAACCTCTTCCTATCTCATTGTTAACATTATAATAACTGGTATATTTACAAGGACCACTAAGAACAAGAATACATATAGGTATTTTCTTAGATTTCTGGGTACACTCCCAGGAATATTCCCAGATATACTGCCTTTTAAAAGAACTCAACATCAAACATTACCAAATAGATAAATAGATGATTAGATAGATATTGAGATAGAGATAGAGATAAATAATACATACATACATACATACATACATACATAAATGAAGGAAAGTAGAAAGGGAGGGAAGGAAATGAAGGAGAGTAAATTAAATTCTCAGTATCATTAAAATCCTTTCACCTCTTCAAGAAATTCTGTTGGAATTTGCCTGTTTTCTTCCTATCCAGACATGTAGTCTACTGTGGTAAAAAGTATGTTTCAAATGTGAAAAGGAAAAAAAAAGTTATATAATCAAAGAAAAGCAAAGCCTAAGTATTTAAAAATAAGTTTAAGGCATTTAGAAAGCTTTCCTGGGATGACTCAAATTATCTTTACAGTAAGATTTAAAAGAGGGCTGTTTGCAGTTTCTATTCTACACTTAGCTACTTAAATTGCAATAAGTACCAAACTACAATCACTAAAATAATTAAATCTGAATCTGTTCTTAAGTCCCAGAAATTAATATAATTCGGAAATACAAAATTTCAAGATCCTCTGTTGTTCAAGTTATCTATGATTTTTATCTGGCAAAGTTATACATAAAATACAAACTAATTGTAGTTCTTTATCATTAGAAAATTAATAGGTTCAAATGATTAGATTAAGTGTAGATTTTTTATAGTTTACATTAATAAAACAATAAATTTCATATTTTTAAGTTAGTAACATTATTTGAAAAACTTCTCATCCGTAACTCCTTATACTTATTATACTGAATTAAATATTAATCTATGAGCAAATGAGTTTTGAGTCAAAAAAAGATTCAAAATGTAACCATAAAAGTTTTTTTATGATTTAAACACAGATGCCAACATACTATACAGTACATTCCTCTTGTCGGTATAGCTTCATGCCACTGTCAGTCCACTGTAGCTAACTTTCTCCAGTTTATTAATAAGAACTGTTCATAGCTAAAATTAATGGTTACTAATTCCCACATTAAAAATAAAGCCCAGTAAGAAATGGAATTTTTTTTTTTGACAGAGAGACAGAAAGAAAGAAGAGGGAGAGCCCAGAACAGTCTCCACAGTTGTATGGCATCAGTCTTTGACATGGTTTTGTTCCACACAGGTGGGCAGGGACCACGCAGGGCAGAACTGGGCAGGGAGCCTCTCTCATGGAAGGCACGGCCCCATGAGCTGGGGGGGTCTCCCACATGGAAAGCAAACCCAGTTCAGCATATTGGGTCCTCACAGGCTTGGGACAGGATTGTATCCTCGGACCCCAGGGCTGCAAAGTAAGCATTTAACTGAGCCATCCTGGCTTTCCCAGAAATAGATTTTTAAATACATCTGCCTGTAAACTCAGGACTGAGGACCAAATTCTTTCTTCTTTCTTCGCTAAGCCACCTCTAAGAACGGTAATCAAAGATGCTTATGACAGAATCAGATACTAAATAAGATGAAAGTAAACAAGAAATTAAGAAAAAAAGATAGTTTCCAAGTATCTCACATGTCTGGCTCCATCATAAATAGTGCTTTTTATGCAAAAAATACTTGTTGTCTCAGAATGGCTTAATCTGGCTTCTCTATTCATGAGAGTCAAAGGACTCACCACCTTTGGACAATAACAGTTCCCAAAACAAAAGAGAGTGGAATGAAGGTAAGGAATTTGCTCCTCTCCCAGGAGCATTTGCCAAAGTGTGGAGATATGAACCCAGACAATTAAGTTCACAAACATCCTAGAAAAAGTGCTACATACCTCATTGCTGAAATTCACTACTGTTCCAACTTATTATTTCTATTCTGTCCATGTTCTGCCAGTTTGCCAACTCCGGAATGTGCCTGCACTCTGAACATTACTGATTGTCATTTTTAAAGTTGACACATGTCATGTAACTATCTTAACCAACCCCGGATATTGCTCCTGACAAAAGTTGCAACACGCCAGCTTTACATTTACTTAGAGTTAAATAAAAGCTATATGTTCACTCAGACCTAAAGGCAATAGGATAATGAATAACCAAGTTTTTGCTTTGGCTTCTGTACTTTGCTTCACTAGCCGTAGACTGAACATAGCAAAATGCCTTATAAACCCCTCTCTGTATCCACTCGGGGCCACAGGTTTCTGACAGACACTAGTCTTCTGTGGTTGCTGGCTTCTGAATAAAGACTCCTAATTCAGCCCTCATATTTGGCACTCTTTGTGGGTCATTTCTTCTCATGGGTTACAACACTACCATCACCTTCGAAGTGCTCCCCATGGGAAGATACGCACCAAAGCCAGTACCTAGTCCACTCTTCAAACCAATTTTGGAACTCCTTCTGAAATGGCCATCAGAACCATCGTCATATTACCCTCAATGTCCTAGATGTCATCAAAATGTATTTCTTTCAATAGTTCATCTTCCTGTAAAGAAAATAGTCATCGAGGGCCAGATCAGGTGAGTAGGGAGGATGTTTCAATAGTTATTTGATTAGGGGTTTAAAACTCCCTCACAGTCAGTGCCATGCGAGCTGGTGCATGGTCGTGATGCAAGAGCCATTGGGTTGGTAAAAAGTTTAGGTCATTTTCGTCTTACTTTTAAACACAGCCTTTTCAGCACTTCCAAATAGTAAACTTGGCAGACTGTTTGTCCAACTGATACTATTCGAATTTATAAAGAACAATCCCTCTGATATCAAAAAAGGTTACCATATTTTCCGGCGTATAAGACGACCGGGCGTATAAGACGATCCCCTAATTTTACAGTTAAAACATAGGTTTAGGCCTATATTCGCTGTATAAGACTACCCCCCACTTCCAAGGCTGTAGTCTTATACAGCGAATATAGGCCTAAACCTATGTTTTAACTGTAAAATTAGGGGTCGTCTTATACGCTGGAAAATACGGTAATAACACCATTTTGGCTCTGGATTTGGAATGATAGAACTTTCTGGGTTGTAGAAAGTTGGCTGACTTCCATTATGTAATTTGATAATTTGTTTCAGTATTAGATTGTTACACCCATGTTACACCATCAGTAATAACACAGCCCAAAACATCATCTTGCCTCTCTAAAAGGTATTGGCAAACATCAATTCCCTTTGCTTTTGTTCATCAGTGAGCATTCTGAACCATTTCTGCACACAACTTTCTCATGTCAAGATTCTCAGTGAACTTTCTTGTTTCTGTATTGCTGTTTACTTGGTCTGCCATGCTTCTCAGTCAACCAACTATTTTGATGTACAATTTGACAAATTTTTGCAACATTTTCCCAGTTTTTCTTGTTACTATCCTCTCTGCATCAATGATGCTTTTTCTCCCCGCTGAAAAATATTTAATCCATTTGCACACGCTGCCATTTTTCTTCATTACATTATCCCCATAAGCATGGACTAACATGTCTCTGATTTCATTTTCACCCTTGCTAAATTTAACAAAAAATTTAATGTTTGTTTGTCACTCTATACCTCAAGTTCCAACATTCTAGCGAGGGTGCACAAACACTTGCAACAACAATAATGAACACCACTCAGCAAGACACAGCCACACGTCAACACAAACACAGCTGAAACACTGCTTTACCAACATTATGAAACTTTACTGAGTTTGTATAGTGCACGGTGGCAAGTTTATAAACTTAATTGTCAGGACTTGTAATCTGATATATGTATATATACTATAATTCACAAACAGGCCTGTTCCAACAATTTAAAAGTATGGTTTTAAACACATTCAAATACAAAAACTACAGATGTCGGGATAGCTTAGCAGCTTAAGCACTTGGCTCTCGCAATGACGAGGACTGGGGTTCGATTCCCGACCTTGGTCCATGCAACCCCACATGTTGAACTAATGTACAACTGGTAACCTGGCAGTGAGAGTTCTTGCCTACCATGTGGGAGGTCCCTGATTGGGTTTCAGCACCACATCCACATGTACATGTGTGCAGGGTAACCATGTCAAAACCAGTGATGCACAACTGTAATAACAACTCCGAGCCTTTCCTTCTGCTCGCTCTCTCTCACCTTCTCTCAAAACAATATAATCTTAAAAATAGTAAGAATAAGAAAAAGGACTAGAATGACATAAAATAAATATTTAAAAGTTGCCATATGATGTTTTGCTCACTGTTTTACCATACCTATTTTGGATATTTCAAAATTAACAGTTTTTGCTTTTCTTATGAAATATCATTAAAGAACTCTTCATTTGTGTAGAAAATTATTTAGATTTACACTACATTCAATTTAAATTCATTCAATTTTAAGAATACACTGGTATGATCAAAAAAAATGATCAGAAGCAAAGTCACTAGTACCTAGTATTTTTTAATGCCTAAGACCAACCAAATACTATAACCCATATATTAAGTATCAGAAAACATAATGTCTTGAGCATTATAAATTAAGAATATATGAAGCAATGCAATATTTTGTACTTAGGCAAGCAATGCCCTTTATAAAAACAACTGTTTTTATAGATGAATTATACACATACAATCTGTAGCATGTGCTGGGGAAAACCATTACACTAAAATCTTTAAACAATGAAGTTAAAGCACAATATCCTCCCAGTACAGTTCAAATGTAGGTATCTTTCCTCCCAGGACAATGTCATTTTTCACAATACTAATAGCCTTTTTATTCTATTTATTTGAAAATCCAATGACTCCAATCATCAACTTTACATGCCATTCCTAAACCTTGTCAAATAAAGACTGTTCATATATAGGCATGATGTCTTTCTTTCAAAGGAAATGTTTATATAAGTATTACTATGCTTATATTACTATGAACTTTGTAGGCACTCAGCTAACATGATAATGTTGGTAATATTTTTAAATGATAAATATAAGCAGTATTTTAAAAACAATTTTCAACTTAAAACATCAGAACTGATAAACAGAAAAGATAAACAAAATAGACTTAAATATCCCCAAAATAATAATTTTAAATAAGTTTAAGCTTTCAGATTATATATATTAGAAATAAACATGAGATTTTGCCAAAATTTCTAGAAGTCCAAAAGTGAAATAAAAGAGCTGTAGCAGTTAGGAAATCATAGAATAGAGAGTTACAATTCGAGACAGAAATATAAATAAGACCCTCCTGAGCTCACGTCCTCCCAGAAACACCAAATCTACAGCTACATATGAACACCTCCCTCTGAAAGATACCCAGAAACTAGCTCAGTGCTGCACATCAGTGAATAAAAAGTCCCATGTTGAAAATGTTGTGGAGAGGCTGGGTTACAAAATCATCATTAACCTCACCCTTAGCACAGTAGCACAAATAGGAGGGAACTCACAATTCTACAAAAAAGGTTTGGATGCCATATATGCCACCCCAAATTTTAAGGTTTCTCCCTAAGAGACGGGATCCTAAAACACCTAGCTTTGCAAGCCAAGGGACTTGAGTCTAAGAAACAGAAAAGGGTACAGGGAACTAAGAGTTTTTAAAGGTTTGCACAGATTCACTGGGGCAAACCACCACAGGGTCAAGTACCCTTCTTTCTTATCTTAGTAGTTATGGCCTGAGGTCACAGGTTTCTAATTTAACAGACTTCGAGGGTGTTAAAACAACTCTGGCTTTAACGAAAATGCAACATTCTCCAGAGTGGAGGCAGGCAGGTAGCATCTTTACAGTCCCCCTCTGCCTTGCTCCAGGCCACACTGCTATCTCCCAGAGGAAAAAAAAAAAAATTATGCACATCTGGTGCTTCAGTTGCTGTGGGAACCACCTAGGGAACAATTCTTGATAACCTAGTTCTGATCGCCAGCAGGTTTAAGCTCATGGGTGCCAAGGGACTGCAAAAAACAGAAGCAGGGGAAGCCAGGATGGCTCAGTGGGTTAAGCGCTCACTTTGCAGCCCTCCCTGCCCTGGCCCATGTGGACCCATATGCTGAACTGGGGAGTGCCCCCAGTTCAGTTCCCACTGGAGTGAAACCCCAGCCCAGTTCCTTCCCTGGGTAGCCCCGCACCCACCTGTGGAATGAAACTATGTGGAAAAACCAATGATGTGCAACTATGGAGACTGCTCTGGGCTCTCCCCTTCTCTCTCTCTCTCTCTCTCTCTGTCAAAAACAATAAAAATAAATCTTTAAAAAAAAAACCAGAAGCAATTCTTTTTTTTTTTTTTTTTTTTTTTTTTTTA
>PVKE010045187.1:0-12710 GCA_004027555.1 Craseonycteris thonglongyai | reverse complement strand
AGAGAATATTACTTTGCATAAACATATTGTGTAATTTATATCAAAGTAGTAACTTTTCACTGTATGATACACCTCTTTTCTCCAGTGCCAGTTAGACTCGTAAGAAAATTTCTCTAGATCCAGATGGTGTTTAAATAAGTATTACAAAGATACAAGAATGATTGTCTCTCAAAATTTGCACCTGACTTAGTTCCATTCTACAAAGATAAATGTTGACATAAGCATAGGCAGGCTGGATCGTGCCTCAATCTTGAACAATTAAAGACTGAATTCTTATCTCCCTAGAAATTTCCACAGCACCTTCAGGCATAAATATCCAAGGTTTCTAGAAGTTTCTTCTATTTTTACCACTTGTCACAGTCAACTGTTTGGATATTAATACCAGATTGGATTGCAACCTCATTTGTTATACACACTTTCTAACTTTTAGCCTAAGTGCCCATGCTGTAGCAAGACTACTCTTCTGATAATTTTCCTTCCCGTTTTCCTATCTCTCTCACTTCCCTGCTCTTTCTTGACCATTCAATCAATTTTACCCATTTATTCTTTACTATGTGTCTTATTCTTAAAATAAAATATAAAACAGTATTTTTTTTTACTGAACAACAACCTTTATTTCTCTCCATTTTCTGTCCACTCAGGTATTCTTATTTTATTTCTTTAACTTAGTTTTCTAACTTTATAATCAAATTATATTGCTTGAATTATCTTTTTCTCAACATCTTATATTACCTTATTTCTTTATTGAGCTTTTTCTTTTTACTTAATGTTGAACCTATTTATTCTTTCAGTTTTATTGTTATGTAAGGTCACTAGAAGGAAACTCCCCACTCCAGAATGTGCTTCACGAAGTTGCACTAGATAGGCTTACTCCTCACCATCCACAGAGGGGAGGGGCTGGGACACACTGCCTAGAGCCCAGATCTTGTGGTGTGTTGCTGCCCATTAAATAATAGAGGCAGCAAAAAAAATTCATCTCCTGCATTTAATCACAATGATACTTTTGAAAGAATTGTTGTCTTTGTGGCCCAATAACTTATTTAAAGAAAATAAGAAAAAGTAGGGAAAGCACATTCTTTTGAAATAGAAGTAAATAAAGAGGTAGATGTTAAAAATTATTTATGTTTCATGTTCCTCTTGCTTTGTTCACCTTAAAATAATATTTTGTACTCATTTCTATGACATTTTTTTCTGTAAAGAGTATTCTTGAATTATTTGAGTGATAAACTTTGAGTGAAGAGATTTTTATATGATAATATTTTAATGATATAAAAACTTTACATTTTTGTTAAAAATCAATAATTATGAACTGTTGAGTCTGTTTTTTTCATGAGCCTGCATTCATAAAGATATACCATACTTCTCTTGGTACTTCCTTAATTTTAAGACTCAAAGTCTTACTGCTCATTCTTATCTGATAAAGTTCTAAAAATATAAGTTTGTCTGAGACTATAAATTTTCAAAAAAATACATTAAGATTTAAAAAATTCTTTTCCCAGAACTTTTCCTTGCCAAGTTGCAAAAATAACTTTCTAAAACTAAAGCTTAGGAACTTCATAGTTATAGAACTCCACATTAGTGGAGAGTATTTATCAGATCCTTCATTTCTTCCAGTCTTCTTTTGGGACAAGTAAAACTAAATGATATTATTGCTGAGTCTGAATGACCATGGGTTTCAGGTGATCGCAATTTCAAGTTTCAACTATTACTGACAATTTCTGCATGTTACATTATCTCAGCAATATGAACAAATAAAAAAAACATATATACTTGTTTAATTAGAAATCTCAATACATTAAAGTCTTTTTATCTCAAAAAATAAATACAATCCAATACCATTTTGCCCATTTTGCTCACTCCCCTCTTTTTTCCCAGTAGCTTTGACATAGAACTGGAAAGAGCTCCAAACTATAGCTATCTTATATCCTTTCATAATATCTTGGTGTATGCTCTTACTCTCTTCTTTTCTATGAACTCTTAGGATGGGAAGTTAACTGTTCAGCTATAAAATTCTACAGCCATGTCTTTTTAATTAGGAAACCCTATTCTGTCAAAGTATACGAGGTTGTCCAAAAAAATCTAGCCATTGTCAATATAATGGGAACAGTAACATGGCTGGATACTTTCTGGATAGCTGTCATATACCACATGTCTTACATTGGAATACTCATCATTTCAGAACAAACAAGCAAGGTTAAGTTGTTTTTCCAGACAGATTCATATCTATGATTAGGATGCTGTAATAGTTTAAACCCTATTCACTTCTACCTTGTTTGTTGACTATCACAACTCTTCTGAAGCAATATTTTATTATAATAGTATATACTGAGTTTACTCTTGAAAAACTAATATAACTCAGTTCGCCTTGATCGTTTTTAAAGTCAATAAGCCTAGACAAGTGTAACAATTACTAACACAGGCCTTCTGCAAAACAGGGGTGTCCAACCTTTTCATTTCCCTGGGTCACATTGGAAGAATTGTCTTGGACCACACACTAAGGATAGCTGATGAATTAAAATATATATATCATAACATTATAAGAAAGTTTACACATTTGTATTAGGCCATATTCAAAGCCTTCCTGGGTCACATGTGACCCACAGCCAACAGATTACACAAAATTACTTTAAAACAAAGAAGAAACATCTCAAAAATATATACTATTCTTGGGCAGACTTCTCTCATCACTCTATCCTGGAGCATTTGTAAATATGTATGAACTCAGTTTCTGAATGAGATGTGGCTAAATTAATTCAAAAATTTATTTTCCTGTCAACTAAATGTTTGCTAGTCAATTAAATATGCCATGAGTTCAATGTTATGCCTGCCAATGACTTCTTCATTGAGGGAAACCTCTCAATTCAATAATGATTAGATCATGTATGCACGATTAACATAGTAATAATTATGAACTCAAAACTTTCCAGTTGTAATAATTTTTGCACAGAAAAGTCATTGCCTATAGAATAAACCCTGGTATAATAGAAATATTGACTCCATTTCAAAATCATTTCTCAAAATAAGCTGATCTTAATCAGTCTAGGAAGATGGTGTTAGTAGAAACTATTTGGAAACTATTTGGAAGAAACTATTTGTCTGTGTCATGGAGGTATACGGTGTTCCACTTTTTGTCTGCATTTCTTAACAACTACATAGGCATCCACCCACTGACAATAGTGCCTCTGTGGAACCCAGTACCATATGCCAAGTAACACACAAAGAGTCTTGCCCACCTGTTCATCTGATAATAATTGGACAGTAAGGTTTGTAAAACCAGCAGGAGACAGTGAAACTGCTCCAACCACTCTGGGCTATGGTCAAGGAAAAACACAAAGAGTGCTCACTTGGGCAGAATCCCATGAATGAGAGAGATTTGTAGTTATCCTTCCTGAGGGGAGATGCCAGAATGCCCTTGGAGAAAAAAAAATGAGTTTGGACATATTGGAAATGGTAATGGGAAATGTACCAATGCTGCCCCACCCCCAAGACGACACAGCAGTGTATTAAACTAACAGGTGGTGACCTCTCCTGTTAAAAAAAAAAAGAAAGAAAGAAGAAGAATGATGATTGAGTTACTGGCTACCCCAGCTGTGCAGAATGTTTCTAGATAAATCCATGTTTCCCCATTGGCACCCAGAGGATTGAGATGGAACTGGTAGGGAGGAGCAAAGAGATAAAAAAAATGAGGCAGATAAAAATATCAATTGCAATATTTTCTCTTCTTATTGCTGAGTAATATTCCATTGTGTAAATGTACTGTAACTTCTTTATCTAATCATCTATCAAAGGACACTAGGGTCATCAAATATATGTTAATAGAAAAAGAACTGACTCTGGGCGGTGAGCACGTAATGCAATACATAGACAATGTAATGGAGAACTGTACACCTGGAACCTATGTAATTTTTGCCAATGTCACTCCAATTAATTCAACAATTAATAAAAATATTTTAAGGAAATAGATATATCAAAGGGCATTAAATGAATATTTTTCCTCCTAATTGCACTTAGAAATTCAGCGGGAATTTTGCCCATGAAACTGTGGGAGAACCACACCTGAGGATTCCCCTGACTGGGCCGATGGGCAACCCCAACACCATGAATGTTAAACACGCATCTCCCCTCACTTTGCTGCCGACTCCACATGTGTGCTCCGGAGTGTGGAAGTGAGAGTGAGCTGGTAAAAAGGGAGTCTCAACAGGAAACAGTCCAACAGAAATGAAGAAATTGCAAACTTGAGCTATACTGTCTCATTTTGAAATATAGAAGAACAGTTTCTAGTAGCCAATTACTGAATTTCTGAGAATCAGAGAAGACATGATAGCTTAAGAACACTGCTATAAGAGAAAATAAGAAATGAACAGGTGTGTTCCTACAATGATGGAGAAAAATCCAAGAATAACAGAAACAATAAAATGTATATTCCGACTAAACCAACTAGTAAAGACTTGAGGAGGCGTCTGCTTCTCCAAATATAATACCAGCAATGTAAAATTGAAAGAAATATGAAGAGTTCAAGAAAACATATTATTACCAAACCCATAGGCATATAGTTTTGTAATCTATATGATAATGAATTCAAAATACCTGTTTTGAAAAATTTAACAAGCTATAAACAACTCAGAAAGATAATTTAATGAAACTGAGAAAATAATACATGACCAAAATGAGAAAATTAACAGAGATTGAAATTATTAAAAAGGACTAAACAGGATCTCTGAGGTAAAATAATTCAATAAATGTAATTTTTTAAATGCAACAAAGAGCATATATATTAGAGCAAATGGAAGAAAAAAATCAGTGAATATAAAAACTTTGAAATAACTCAAAGGAACAAACAAAAAAGAATGAAGAAAGCCTACATGATATAAGGGACTCTATCATGTGTGCAAATATTAGAATAACTGGAGTTCCAGAAGGAGAAAAGATCAGAAAGTTTATTTAAAGAAATAGTAGCTGAGAATTTTACAAACCTGGAGAGAGACTTGGATATCTTCATGGATGAAGCTAATTGATCACTCTATTTTCTCAATACAAAAACTACTCTGAGACACATTATAATGAAAATGCCAAAAATCAAAGATAAAGAGACACCTAAAAGCAGCCAAGGTGGGGGAGATTGTATCCTACTTAAAAAAAATAAATAAATAAAATAAAAATTAAGCTGTTACTAATTTATTTGTAGAAACCCCACCATAGAAAATAGAATGACATATTCAAGTTGATAAAATTATATATTGCCAGTCAAAAAATTCTATTTTGCAAAATTATCCTCATATAGGAAAGTTAAATAAAAATCTTCTTAGAAAAACAAAAACTGAAGGAATTTATTACCACTAGACCTGTCTTGCAAGAAATACTGAAGGAATTCAAGCTGAAATTTAAAAAAGCTAATTAGTGGCATTAAAACAGATAAAAGTATACAACACACCGGTAAGGTAAATAAACAATCACATTCACAAAACTAATTCTAGCAAGCAATTGGAAACTAAACAGGCTTCTCAACATCGAAGACAAAATCAACAGGGAAATCAAAAATATTTAAAAATACATAAGAATGAAAACAAAACACATCCAAATCTACGGGATGCTGCAAAAGTAGTTTTGAAAGGGAAGTTTATAATAATAAATGCAAATTCCAAGAAAATAGATCTCAAAAAAAGTCTAATGTTTTACTTCAAGAAACTAAAAAAAAGAACAAAATAAGCCCCAAATTTCTGGTGGGTGTTTTGTGAACCCCTTTCTCCGGTGTAATTCATACACTTCTAAGTATCTCCACTCACAGAAAGACAGACACCCGCTCATTGACATTACCATTGTCTAGCAAAGTCTTCTCAGGGATCTTGGTTCTTATTGTATGTAATTCATACCATCATTATGACGTAAAAGCAAACTTGCTATATCTATTCCAACTTTCAAAATTTCTTATCTTTGTTGTGACTCATTTACTAAGACAAATATTTTCAAAAACGATCTGTCTGGATACTGTGTGACGCATTTTACCACTCTGAACCTCAGTTTCCTCATATACAAAATAAAGTAGGAAAAGAAAGAACCCTGGGAAGTTTGTGAAGGAGAGGAAATGGTGGGTCACATGTCCCACCCCCAAACCACCTCAGTCCAGTTGAATCTCTTCTGCCTAACTGCAAATTTAAAAAAAAAAAAAAAAGATGAAAGAAAAAGAAAGACAAAAAACAACAAAAACATAGCAATAAAATAACACTATTCAATTATAACAGGCTTTCCTTGTTTTAGTTTTAAATTTTATTTAAATATTGAGTGTAAATAAACACAAGACTTGTGTATTTGATGAAGGTAGCACATCAAATTAGAGGAAAATGGTGGTTATTCAAGAAATAGTGTTCAGACAATTGACTAGTCAAATGAATAGAAAAAGTAGGATCTCCAGTTTGTCATTCCAATAAAATAAGTTTCATATGGATCAAAGATTTGAACATTTAACAAAAAAAAATGTAATTTTAGAATGTAATGAAATATTTTTAATCTAAACAAACAAACAAAAAAGCTACTTGGGTAAATTTTCTTATTCAATACATACCAATTTGAGTGGCAGGAAATAACTCACTAGTGATGAAACTAGGTAGTAAATGAGTGGTAAAAAAAAGGTTCAGCACTAGTAAAAAAAAAAAAGAGATTTAAAGGTAAAAAAAATCCAATGGCCTTTGACTGGGAACTTGAATAAAGAACAAGGTAGAAGTCCATAATCCTAATCACAAATTAAGAAACAGAATAAACAGCAGGAAAAAAACTTACATTTGTGAATATATAGAAGGGTCGTTGTGTATTATTCTACCCAGTGAACTTCAAGAGTGAAGCCATAAGTTTCTTTCATGACCCTACATGCTGGTAAGAAGGAAACACAGCTGGGGTTTTCATAAATTCAGGGCCTTGGCCTTAGTTTCTTGCTACAGTGAATGTCAATACAATACAAGCTTCAAATTCAAGCACACTTGTATTTGACTCTCATTTTTGCCACTGTTTCATGTCTATATTGGTCCAATCCTTTGTACCCTCTAAACTTATTTGTTTGTTTGTTTATTTTAAATTCAAACTTATTGGATGATTTTAAGAATCACATATTACAATTTATGGAAACAGCTTACAAATTTCCAAAGAATCCCTTAATAAATAATGAAAGTTTATTATAATAGGAATAATGACATTATTATTATTACTATTGTTATAATAGTAATTAAAAATTAACAATAATTATTACTATTATTATATTATTTTTAAAGCATCGCTAGATTATTTCCATTCTTAGCAGTTTTTATTACTAACAAACCTATGACTTTTTAATTCTAAAGTCATGATTAACCTGACATTTAATCATAAACAAAAGACCTCCATCTTCTTCACACAGAATTTCCGTAGTAAATTATACATAATAAAATTAAATTTGTTACCTGGTCAAATGCAACCTGTATAGCACAGAATTATGGACACTTTATTTGCTTGTATTTTTGTATTATGCTCACATTATGCCCCCTCACTTACCAAGGCGTATCTACAGCAAGTTACTGTTAAGCATGTCCTTCAATGACAAAAAGGAAAATCTATCATCAATGACTTGCTTCAAGCTTAATTTTCCTGTCAAAGAAAATGATAGGGTGAGTTTATAACAATAAATCTCTGACCCCCAATTTAACAGTTTTATGTTTTTCAATGTGCGGTAAAGTGCTTTGAGAAATATAAAGCGCTATATCAATGTTGGTTTTTATTGCTACTCTTTATGTCACTTTGGCTTTGCTATTATTTTCACTTTTTTGAAATTAAATTTTTAATGAATTATATCAGAATCTTCAGGAGGCTATCATAGAAAAAGTGTAAACAAGTAAAAGTAGATTTCACAAACTCAACAATTAGCCCTGTGTTTACAAATTGCCCATTGTGTGCAAGACATTTAGTCACACCACACTTCGATGTCTCTTTCTGAAAAGTGAGCATAATAATCCTGACTTGCTTAAATCACAAACTTTCAAATATGCTAATAGAGTAATTCATGAATAATATACTTGTGTTAAAATATATGTCAAACATAATCTTTCTTACTAATGCAGACAGTAAGACTATAAGCCAAACAATCACCCTTTCTTTTTACCGGTACTTATTTTCTCTGTGTGTGTATGCTTGCCTATACATGCACAGGCCCATTCACACATGAGGGCTGTCCAGAAAAAAATCCAGCCATTGTCAATATAATGAGAAGAATTACATGACTGGATACTTTTTGGACAACCCACATATAATAAAAAGGCCTGTGTCAAAATCAGAATAGTATTTATGGCTCTAAAGGTATTTAAATGTAATATTTGTGAAGAAATGTAAATATATAGGTATGTTGTTTTAGGATATTTTAAGTTTTCTTCTGTCACTATGCTATTACCTTAATAATTAAAACATGTAAATGTATCTCACTTTCATGTGAAAAATAAAGGCTCTTTGGCAATGTTGCTTCAAAGTACTTTTTTTTAATTATTAAGTATTAAATTCATTGGTGTGACTTTCATTGGTAAAAATTACATAGGTTCATGGTGTATAATTCTAATGGCTGGATAATGAAGTTGTGGTACATTTGCATAATAGAATATTATTCAGCAATAAAAAAAGATTAAATACTGACATTTGTGACAACATGGATGGACCTTGAGATCATCATACTAAGTGAGGTAAGTGAGACTGAAAAAATCAAGAACCATATGACCTCACTTATATGTGAAACATAGAACTGAAAGTAACAAAGAAACAAAAACTCATGGACACAGTCAATAGCTTAGTGGTTACCTGAGGGTAAGGAGGGGATTGGGGGAGGTAAGAGAGGGTATCAAAGTACTTTTCTATCTTCACCTCCTTAGCCCATCATTTAACATACACTCTCAAATTGGTGTGCTCACTGTTTTTAGGCTATATCATGTAATTTTTTTCTCTTGTATTATTTCTATTTTTCATTCCTTTACAAAAATGTGTACAAGAAAGAAACTAGACTCTTGTCACCATACACAGAAATTAACTCAAAATGGATCAAAGATCTAAATATAAGACCCCACTCAATAAATTGCATAGAAGAAAACATAGGTACTAAACTTATAGACTGTGGTTTTAGAGAGAATTTTATGAATTTAACTTCAAAGGCAAGAGAAGTAAAAGCAAAAATAAATGAATGGGACTATATCAACTTAGAAAGCTATGCATAGCAAAAGAAATCATCAATTAAAACAAAAGAGAGAAAGAGAGAGGTAACAATCTGAATGAGAAAAGTTAATTTGCAAACACCTTCAACAAGGAGTTAACATTCAATATTCACACACACACACACACAAAACAAAAAAACAAAAACAAAAACTCATACAACTCAAAAACAAAAAAACAATTTGATTAAAAAATGGACAGAGGACCTGAATATACACTTGTCCCGAGAAGACATACAAATGGGCAACAGAAACATGAGAAGGTCTTCAACTCCATTAGCTATTAGGAAAATGCAAATCGAAACCACAGTGAGATACCACTTCAGACCTGTTAGAGTGGCTATTATCAACAAGACAAGGAATAAGTTTTGAAGAGGCTGTAGGGGAAAAGGAACCTTCAAATGCTACTTGTGAGAATGTAAATTGGTACAACTATGGAAAACACTATGAAGTTTCCACAATAAATTAAGACTAGAATTACCATACAACCCAGTTATCCTTCTTATGAGTACCCAAAAAATCTGAAAATATTTATCTGTAAAGATGTATGTATCCCATGTTCACTGAAAATTACTTATGGTGGACAAGACATGGAAATAACCAGTGTCCTTCAATAGACATTTGAATAAAGATGTAGTACATATAGGTTGGTGCAAAAGGAATTGTAGTTTGGGACCACAAATTTTAAATCCTTATAATTAGACTCACACACATCTTTGTTAATCATAATAGAAACCGTTACAATCAACTATTTTTTTGCCAATGAGAAATAAGTTTGTCTGATTCTGTAGAATAAAAATCCATGCTTAAGGATTCCACAAACTCTGAAAGCATTTTCTGCATCCTGCTGGTTGTGGAAGTGTTTTCCTGCTAATGTCCTCAAGATGCTTGAAGAAGTAATAGTTCATTGGCAAGAGGTCAGGTGAGTATAGCAGATGCAGCAAAACTTCATTGACCAATTCATTCAACTTTTGAAGTGTTGGTTGTACAAAGTGTTGTTCGATGTTGTTGTGGAAAAGAATTGGGCCCTTTCTCTGGACCAGTGCTGGCTTCAGGTACTGCAGTTTTCAGTGCATCTCATCGATTTGTTGAGCATACTTCTCAGATGTAACACTTTCCTGCAGAGGATCAGACTGGCAGCAAACCACCAGCAGTGACCATGATCGTTTTTTGTTTGTTTGTTTGTTTGTTTTTTGGTGCAAGTTTGGCTTGAAGAAGTGTTTTGGGGCTTCTCCTTGGTCAAATCACTGAGCTGGTCATCACCAGTTATCATATAAAATGTGCTTTTCATTGCATGTCACAATGCAATTTAAGAAAAAAAAGGTTTGTTGTTGCATAGAATAAGAGAAGACGACACTTCAAAATCATGATTTTTTGAACCAGTCAACTCATGAGTCATGCACTTATCAAGCTTTTTTACTTTCCAATTTGCTTCAAATGCTGAAGGACCACAGATGGTCAACTTTGAGTTCTTGGGCAACATCTCATGTAGTTGTAAGAGGATCAACTGTGATGGTTGTTCTCAATTGGTTGTTGTGAACGTCTGACCTCTCGCCACTATGCTTCTCATCATCAAGGCTCTCCTCGCCTTTGTAAAACTTCTTGAACCACTACTGCACCATATGTTCATTAGCAGTTTCTGGGCCAAATACGTTGTTGATGTTGAGAGTTGTTTCTGCTGCTTTGAGACCCATTTTGAACTCAAGAAAACCGCTCAAATTTGCTGTTTGTCTAACATCAGTTGCACAGTCTAAAATAAATATAAAATAAAGAGTGAATAGTAAGTCATTAGCAAAAAAATACATAGAGACTTGCATAGTAAAATGTGTAACCTAACCACATTTATTTAAGAATGTATTTCAATATCAAATAGCAAATTTCAACAATGCAAAAATCACCATTATGCTTGTACCAACCTATTACAATATATACAATGGAATATTATTCAGCCATAAGAAAAAGATGAAATATTGCCATTTGAGACAACATGAATGGATCTTGACATTATAGTGTTAAGTGAAATGTCAGACAAAAAAAGTTGAGAACCATATAACTTCAGTCATTTGTGGTATACAAAACTGAAAGCAACAAGTGAACAACAAAAAAAAAATGCACAGACACAGACAACAATTTAGTGGTTACCAGAGTGTGAGGGTAGTGGTAGAATAGGATAAGGGGGGTCCAATATATGGTGAATGAAGGAGAACTGACTCTGGGTGTGAGCACACAATGCAAAATTTAAATGATGTATTATCATTTCATAATTATAATTTATAAATTGTAAATGTATAAATAATTTACTAAATTTATAATTTTAACAATCAGTATTGCACCAATAAATTTAATAAAAACAAAAACAAGCATCTATACCTTACTATAAAGCAGTCCATCAGTTCACCAGTTTCTTTTCCTGAGCAATTTTGAGAGTGGGAAGCTGATGAGATCCAAAAGGACTGAGAGTGCTTCATTAGTGCCTGTGGTTCCTGCAGAGAAGAGCAAGAGGGCTGAAGATCCATATAAATCACAGGTCTACTGAACTCTAAATAGGCTGTGGGTATAAATACCAATTTTACAGGTTAGGAGGCTCTAGTGTTATGTGATGGCCACGTCTCTCAAGCTCCATGAAGAGTACAAATCATTCCATAGTTTGTGATTCCTTTTACCTGCAATTCCCACACAAATGTTTTATCAAAATTTGAAACCACTGACCAGATCGTAAAGTACTTTATTACTTTCTTGAGTTAATATTCTTTGACTGAGTTGTCCAGTTATATGCAGAAGAAGTATATTGAGTACAACAAAATGCTAAGTTGAAAATGAATTTAATTTGACAGGATTGATGTGCAATAAAAAGTTTCCAAGAAAAGAAGCAGAGTTTGTTATCTAGCTATACCTCTTGGTGTAACTGGCTGTGTCGATTTCAAGTCTTCTCATTTTTAATGGGGTTTCCTGCAATTATTACCATTAGGTTATTATGTTTGATTTAAAAGAACTGGCTCAAAAATTAAAATTAAATTCTTTAATTTTATTTGTTTCCTGACCCAAACTACTTGTTGTGAACAGACTGAAAATAGAAAAAAATAAAATAAAAATTGTAGGGGTTAATATGATCTTGTCTTGTTTTTATGTTTGTTTGTTTGTTTTAATTATTTATTTATTTTTTGACAGAGAGAGAGATATAGAGACAGAGAGAGAGCTGAACTGGGGGAACTCCCCAGTTCAGCATATGGTTCCACACGGGCCGGGGCCAGGATTTGATCCTCATCCCTGGCAGTGCAAAGTGAAAGCTTAACCCACTGAGCCATCCCGGCTTCCCCTTGTCTTGTTTTTATAGATACAATACTTTGTATTATAATGCAAAATCCTCAGAAGTAAATACTTATTGCTATTAATCAGTGAGAAGAAAAAAAGGGACATTTATGTTGAATAAAAGTTTATATCACAATGTAGAGTTAACCTTTGTCTTTATTCAAGGTATTTATTATGTTTCCAGAATTGCTT
>PVKE010045186.1:0-12717 GCA_004027555.1 Craseonycteris thonglongyai | reverse complement strand
CACCTATAAGTGAGGTCATATGTTTCCTGATTCTTTCAGTCTGACTTATTTCGCTTAATAAGATGGTCTCTAGGTCCATCCATGTTGTCACAAATGACTGTATTTCATCTTTTCTTATCGCTGAGTAGTATTCCATTGTGTAAATGTACCACATCTTCTTTATCCAGTCATCTATCGAAGGGCATTTTGGTTGTTTCCATTGAACTTTGAGTTTTTCAAGCACAGGAAATATATTCTTCCTTTGTGTGTTCTCAGAGCATAACGTGGTGTCTGCACATGGCTGAGTTTGTAAGTGTCTGTGGAGTGAGATATCAGAAATCTCAGCTATACTAGATCAAATCAGTTTGTTCCTTCTTTAGAATATTAGAAGTGTGTGTGGGCTGCAGTGACAGCCGAGGTGGCCCAATGACTTCAAGAATTAAATGGAGCAGATGTAAAAGTTGGAAAAGGACTTATTTAGTTTGATTTTAAATGTGAAAGCTTACATCTCTGACTTTGAGGAAGGATAGACAAAGTTGGGTTAGGACCACAGTTAGAAATGATATAATATAGTTAAATAATATGTTGGACTTAGGCAGGGGTGGGGAGGACAACTCTTCCAAAATTAGTTTGAGGAAACAGAAACATTGACAATCGTGATTATCACATGTAAGTCACATATTGTCCCAGATAGAACCAGGCTCTGTTCAGACACAATTTTATAAAGCACGTACTTGACCCTCATCTGAGGATCTTACAAAAATTAGGTGTGTGTGTGTGTGTGTGTGTATTAATAAAGCATGTATTTGCATCTGGGTTTCTTTCCATTCAGAACTTTATAAAACAAGAGAGATTTGGCTTAAAAGGCCTGAATCTACCCGTTGGGATCCTCTAAAAATGAACAGTTAACTTCGGTGTAACTAATTTAGTGAGGAGGCTGAATTTGTTAGGTGCATGGGAATAAAATGATTGTATTCTGCTAATAAGAGCGACTAACTGCATTTAGTTAAAATCTGCTTTCCAGCTGGTAGAAGATTCCCTTAACAATTTCTCTCTCTCTCTCTCTCTCATCTCTTTCAATTAGTAGAAGAGTCTCATTATGTATCTTAAATCTTTGTCCTGTTCATTGTAATACTTTATCAAATACATATACAGTTTGAGACCCCTCTGCCCCCTCCCCCATCCCTGTCTCTGCCTCAGCACAGACCTAAACGTGTGTCTTTGGGGGCTGGGTGGGTGAGGCACTCACCTTGTCTCTGCACTGTCCTCCCTTGTCTCTCCTGCACACTCTGCCTGCTATAGGAACGTAGGACAAAGGAGTCTGCAAGGTGGGGCCTTCTTTAGCAGGACCCCCAGTGTCAGATATTATTGGAAAGCGCCTCCTCCATATCCGCATCAGAGATGCTAAAACCTCCCCTGCCTCCCTTTCAGCCGGATGGTCAACGAGATCCAATTCTGACGGAGACACAGGTTTGCTCAGGCCTTCTGAGAACACGTCTACTTTCCTGACAAAGGCCAGGGACTTGGCAACTCTGTCCCATCCCCAGACATCTTCATGCCTTGGACTGGATGCCTGATGGGTGGGGTATAGGGTTGAAATAGTTTGCAGTCCGGAAGGAATGGCTGAGAGAATTCTAGAAGAACTGAGACACAGAATTTAGGCCAGCAGCAACTTCCCACCAGACATCTTGTTATATGAAAACAATAAAGTCTCTATTGGTTAAGGGCACAGAAAAGTAGGCTTTGCATTACTTATAGCCAAATGCATTTCTAACTGGTAGAGGCCCTTGGTTATGTTGTGTTTGTCTCCTTGATTGGCCATAGCTTTGAAATGTCACCATGAGCTTTGTATGTTAACAGCGGTATCAGCAATCTGTCCTGCAGTTGCCTTACTTCGCAATGCCCCTGGGGAGTGGTAGTCCCTAGAGATGTTCGTCCTCACCTGCCAGCCAGTCCCCAGGGGGCAATATCATGCCGGTGCCTCTTTGCCATTCTCTATGATGTGCCCCCACCACGTGCACTTCCAGCAACGCCCCTACCCCAGAGCCAGCAAGCACTGGTGAACCCCATTGTCTGTACATCAGGAGCAGCTAGAACTTGGGAGAGCGAATCCTGTCCCTTCTCCACAAAGCCACCTCACTCTGCACCATCTGTCCCCTGCTCTAGAAGGCAAGCTCCAGACGCTAAGTACACCTGCTGGGTCAACGTGGATTTCCCTGCACTTGTGGGAGAGCTTTTTCTGGGGCCTTGCTCACACGGTTCCCTCCCCATAGGGAAGTTAGGGAGAAGAATATGCTTTCTTCATGAATATTGTATTCCTTTGTCCCCACCTGCAGGGGACTTGGACGTCCTCTCTACCAAAGTAGAGGCAAGTGGGTGCGGGGAACAGCAGTGGTTGTTCTGAACTGGCATCGGTCTGCAGACCATGTTAGGAGGGCGCTGGCCCCCACACAATGGTGGTCTCTAGACTTACAATGTGGACAATGTCATGGTTTCCATTTCCAGCGCTGTGCCTTAGTCCCCGGGTCTAACACGCAGGACTTCATCCTGTCCTGGGTAGTCGCAGTACATTGTACGTGTTTGTAGACACGCACTGTGGGGACATCTGTGCTTTCACCTCCTACACACCCTATGTCAGGCTGCATTCTCCTCGGGTCAGGGACGACCTGCCAAGGAAAATAAAAACCGTTCCCTCCCACTAGTCTTCAGTTGGCTTGCAGTTCACTCTTGAGTGCACACCATCTCCACACTTTATAGAGAGAGGATTAATCAACTGTGTGTCGGCTGCCCTGCCCCTGCCAGCTACATTATGAACCCACCAAAGGCTGTTCCTGGCCTATGCACTTTACTCATAATAGCTGCTATGAAAAGTCTGCTCTCAGACGTCTGCTGCAGCCTCTGTAGGAAGGGTATTTACAGGCCTGCTCTTCAGGTGTCCAAAGGATGCTATTTCAGGAGTCATACAGCCTGGGAGCCTCTCTGCCTTGAAGTTCTTCCTCAGTTTATTTAGATCTAGTCTGTTTATTTGCTGCCCCGCTCTCTAACGTTGCTCTTATGCAGCTGTTGGATGGAATGAACAGCCTGGTTGAGGTTTGCTCAGCAACAACTTCCCGCCACTGACGTGTCCGCCATCAACACTGGTCAGGCCTTTCCCTCCAAACCGTCAAACAACACACAAGCAGAGATACCTTTTGTGTCCATAGGAAACATGAAGAATCGCTGCATTCGGTTAAAAGCAAAATTGAGCACTTGAGTCATTCCACTAACTTGGGAAGCACTTTCTCACTACTTTGACCATTTTCAAACCCCTTGGAACTGGTGTCTAGGCATAATACAGCATACATGTCCATTCCCCACCAGAAGGTTGTAACTCATTGATATAAGACAAGATTAGCCATGAAATCGAAAACTTCAAGTCATCAATATGAGTATTGTAACATTTGTCTATAATAAACTTTAGAAAAGTAGACTTTCGAAAATTATTGAATTTAGACATTTTTATTCCTTCTGTTACATAAAACACGTATTGATGGTACAATCTAAATTTTATCCAGGCTATTCAACTGTTTGCTTAGAAGGCGACGGTGAATAAATATTTGTCTCATTTCAGAGACGCTAAATTTGATGTTGCAGTCACATGGAAATAGTATTTTTGTTCTTTTAGTTTTCCCGTTAGCAATATGAATAATCACTTGCTAATTTTTCAGTTTCCTCCACATTTTTTAGGCAGAGTTTACTTATAATAATTATTAACACTTAATGGAAATGCTTTTTCTCCCCAAGTTTTGACTGCGAATACATCAAAAAGAAAAGTGTCTTGAGGTTTGCTGACAGTAAAGTCAATGGCAAAGCGAATGTGTTCGTTGTCACACACACTGTGCGTCACAGTGGCTTTCCAAATCTATATTTTGGTCATCTGTTTTGGGCAGCTAGACCGTCTCATTCACAGACCGTTGGCGGTGAATGATGAGGCCCAGGAATATCTTCCTACCTCATTTCTGCTGTTTGAAATCTTACTCTAATATGTTCATTTTTTTCTTATACGACTTTATGCCTCATTACTCTGAGAAAGGGTGAAGCAGTGACTGTGTTTCTCATCTTTTCTTCAGGTCATCTATGATAGTAGGAATTCATGCCACACAAGTCTTTAAAGGGGAGGTGATTTAAAAAATATGTATTTTATTATTTTTAAGAGAAGGTCAGAGAGGGAGAGAGAGAGAAGAGAGAACAGAGGAGGGCCCAGAGCAGTCTCCATAGTTGTACATTATTAGTCGTGACATGGTTTCATTCCACTCAGGTGAATTTGGGACCACATGGGGCAGGAACCAAACTGGGGGCCTCCCACATGGGAGGTGAGAACCTTCATTGTCATCCCAGTGGTTACCAGCTGCACTGCAGTTTAGCATAAGGGTGTGTATCAGCTGGGGCTGGGAATTGAACCCCGGACCTCGTAATGTGAAGCAAGTGCTCAACTGCTGAGCTATCTTGGCATCTCCTGGGTGGTGATTCTTAATGGGAAGAATGTCTATCACCAAAGTGAATTTTGATTTCTTCATTATTTTGCCTAAATCAAATGATGAGTGCACTAATAGACACATAAATATTCTCTCTGATCTCTCTGATTTGTATACACAGAACACAAAAAATACCCTGATAAGGGAACACTATAAAGAAAAGGTCTAAGAAGAAGCCGCTTGCTGAATGTAAAGGATACAAGGATGTAATCTTATCTGACAACCGATAGAAGCAGAATAATTGAACCTCTCCCCGGCTTATTCATTCACTTTTCCTATCTGCTCTCCACAGTCTTAGACTTGACTTGGCCAGTGTCTATTTTCTCAAGTTAGTTCTAAAGAACTAAGCCTATAACACCAGTTGCTCAACAAGGTCACTGATGTAGTCTGATGCAATGTCTATTTAAGACTACAAGTATTTACAAAACACCAAAAAAAAAAAAAAAAAAAAAAAAAAAAAAGAAATCCAATAGAGGTTAATGACATGAGTTTTGTAGTGTGCTACAGTCCTCGGAAGAAAGGTGTCTGGTGAAAGCTGTGCATGTTTTGCTTCTTTGACTTTGCTTTCTTTTTATTCTAACTTGCTCCTGCCTGATAAATACTAATAATTTTCTCCTCACATTTTCAGTTTTAACACTACTTTGGGAGACCAGCAAATCAGCTGTGTAATACACCAAAGTTAGGGAGAAAGTAATCATGTTCACCTGACAGCTTTCTCCATGTTGAGGCCACCTCGGGGCTCCCATTCATGTCCTCATCAATTGTGTGGTGTTAGACTCATAGGCGTCCAGGGGACGTCAGGAAACTCAGTGGCTGAGCGCTTGCCATGCAATTCAAGGCACAGGGTTCAATTCCACGCCCCCAGCCCATTCAAATCCCATATGCTGAACTGCGGCACAACTGGTCACTGCTCGATGGCTCAGCAGCCAAGGTTTTCACCTTCCATGTGGAAGGCCTGTGGTTCGGTTCCCGCCCCACACGGCCCCACACCCACCTGTGTGGAATGAAACTATGTCACAACTAATGACGAACAACAATGGAGACTGCTTGGTACCTCCCCCTTCTCTCTCTCTCTCTCTCACCTTCTCTCAAAAACAACAAAATAAATCTGAAAAAAATTACAGGAGTCTACTTTATTTTATTTCAGAGAAGGTGAGAGAGAGAGAGAGAGAGAGAAGGGGGAGAGCCCAGAGCACTCTTCACAGTTGTACATCATTAGTTGTGACATGGTTTCATTTCGTACCGGAGGATGTGAGGCCCAATGGGGTGTCTGGGGACCTCCCACATGGATGGCGAGAACCTTCACCACTGAGTCATCCCAGGGGCTACCAGTTGCACCTCAATCCAGCATCTGAGGTTGCACAGATCAGGGCTGGGACTCAAACCCTGTACCTTGTGATTGTGAGGCAAGTGCTCAACCATTGAGCGATCCCAGCATCCTAAATAGTGCTCTACTTTAAAACACTTAAATTAGTCTAAGAATTGGTTTCTATTCAATAGAAAACAGCCGTGATTTTTAACCAGGGTTGAAATGTCATTATTACATAGTCCCCTTAAAATTTTGTTTTTACAAACCTTTGTTTTATTCACACTCAAGACCAAATACAGTACTTTCAGACAAAAAAGCCAGGCAGCGTTTGCTGGTATTTTGTGTTTGGAGGGAGACTCTGAAAGCTCCTCCCTGACTCACTGTCCCTACTCTCCCAATAGCAAGGGTTCTGAAGTCCAACCATGATTTGTTCCGTAGGTTCCTTTCTGGTTAAATGTCCTTCAAGCATCTCCTATGAAAATGTCCCTGCTCCTGGAAGGATTTGACATTGAGCTTTTATTATGACTTACCTTAGCACGGCCTTGAGAGGCTGAGACCTTACCCTACCATAGCAGCTGAGGCTGAACAGCAGAGAAGCAATGGAAACAGAAGTTGGAAGTGGTCACTTTCAAGTTCTGGCACCTCCAAAATTGCTGAGAACCCATCCAGCTTCTCAGTTTCTTCACACTCTCTAAAGGAATTATTGATACAACAAATGACCCATATGTGAATTCTTGAATTAATTCACTTTATTTCAATTTAATTTAATTTTACAAATATTGGACAGTTATATTCTAAATTTATGTGCCAACTAATGTACCAAGTCTGAGGATAAGATTAGAGAGACAGGTTTTCTGCTCTTAAGCAAATATAATAACAAGTAGAAGAGGCAGACATTAACAAACATAACTAATATTAACATAAAGGCAGACCACAGTAAATGCCAAACAGAGATAGTGACAGCAAGCTATTGGGAGGAGGGAAAAGCTGTTTATTCTGTTTGGCAGATCAGAACGACACTCATAGAAGTGATGACATTTGATTTCAGCTCTGATTGATAGGTGATGAGTGGATAGAAATAGCAGAAGGACATTGCAAACTGAGACAACAACATAGAGGTAAGGATCGGAAGTTTAACCCTTTTAGTGCGAAGGGCTGATATATTGGCTTTTGCATCCTGGGCAAAAGGTGTGGTGGGCTGATATATTGGCTCATATGTAGACCATAGTTAAGAGCGCTATAACTGATTATATTTTTTCTTGTATGATGTATGATTGAAATAATTACATTTCTTTTTCAGACGATGTAAAAGAATACTATTATTATTAACTAATTTAATTTATATAAAACTAAAAAAATTGCATATGGATGGATATCTAAAACAATAACTTTATAACGTTTTTTTTCCTAAGGTGATACATTTTATTAAATTACCCTTCACATTTCTTGCTAGTACCGCTGGCAGAAGGTAGCACTAAGAGGGTTAAAAGTCTATAGCTCTTTTGAGAATAATTTGTTATTTGGTGTGGCTTCAGTTCTGGGTATAAGATAGCTGTAGTGAGAAAGACCATTCATTTGATTGACAGTTGTTGGGTGTTTTTATCCATACGTGTAAGGCATTTGGCTACAAAATGATATAATATACCTAAAGTGTAAGTTATAGAGCCACACACACATGACTCTCTCATTTTGTTACAACTTTCTTTGCCTCAGCTGATCGATATTTCCCTTCACATTTTAAACTAGAAGTAGAAGGGACAGGAAAAGAGATAGGTGATGAAAGGTTAGCTAGAATGGGCTCACAATGTGGCCCCAATGTACTCCAGAGGAACAAACATGGGGACTAGCTAAACCAACGGCCTGGAGAACTTCTCGCTCCTTTCTGAGGGAGGCCTCTGAGACTACTGGAGGGACACATGTCAAAGTAGATGGTACTAAGTCAACATGGTCAGTCAATAAAAACACAGCAATGCCCTACTAAATACCAACCACTGAGCTCAATGCTGGGGGAAAGTGGTAAATGGAACAGAGACCAGAGCCATGTGAGGGAGAAACATATATGAACTAAGAACAACAATAATGAGCACAAGCATGAGTTAAAACCCAAGGTCCTATACAAACCAAAGAGTTTTTCATCCCGCTTACGGAGACCAGAACAACTGAGTCTTGAAAGGTGAGTAAAGTTTTCTCATGGCCAAGAAGAAGACAGACATTGTATAGATGCAAAGGTAAAAATTGCCCAACAGATGAAGATAGAAAATATAGAGGTGTGACCAGAAATAAGGATAATAAATGTGTAGGAATCCTATCTTGAAGAGTCACATGTATCGTAGAAAGGGATTTATATTTTATTGTATAGAAAATGGGGACACTGGGATAACTCAGTGGTTGAGCCCTTGCCTCACAATTGTGAGGTCTGAGGTTTGATTCCCCCCGTGCCCCCAAAACTGAGAATTTATTTATAAAAAATTGTGTACTGATTTTTACACGTGTAAACTTCAATCACCTTCAAAGTACTGCCCGTTTGATGCAATACACCTATCAAAATGCTTTTTCCACTGCTCAAAGCAGTTTTTGACCTCGTAGATTTTGATGCCTTCTAATGCTTCTGCCATTTTTTTGTTATACCTCTTCTAGATCAGCAAAACATTTTCATTTTGAGGACATTTTTCATCCAGGGGAACAAAGGAAAGTTCCCCAGGGTGAGATCGGGTGGACAGGAAGGGCCGGGCATGGGGGTCATACCATTTTTTGGTCAGAAAGTGCTGAACACTCAGTATGGTCTGGGCAGGTGCGGAGCCATGCAGCACATTGTCCTTGTAACTCACTCATCATGAGATGGCCAAATGCATTGAAAGAGGAAAAAACTAAAAAAACTCACTGAAGTTGAATGTGGCCTCTCACACTGATGCAGATTCGTTCTTAGAACCCCCACCTAGTGGGGCAAGGCTGTACTACAAGGGACCCACCCTCCAGAGGTAACTTCTTTTGGTGGGGGGTCCCCTGTTATACGTGAGCAGAGTTAACTTTCGGACTGCACTACTGGCAACCTTGTGAAAGATGGATTGAAGAAATCGCTTTGGGGAAAATAAGTGAGTCTACCTGAACCAATGGAGTGTCAGAGGATGTAAAGTGAGGGTTAGATTCAAGAAACATTTCAAAGGTAGAATGGATAGAATTTAAGGGCCAAGCAGGTGGTGAGAAAATTTTAAAGAATAATAAATGGTTTAGAAATGCTTATCTTTTCTTTTAACTTAAAAAACATAAAGAACAAACTTCTTGATAATATCTCTGAACTTACATTCTTCCAAGAGGTCTTGTGTATGGTTTTTGGCTTTCACATCTCCATCTTGCATTCTACTACCTAGTCTAGCATATCTCTATGTATTCACAAGAGGTAGAAAAAGTGGGTAGTTCTCCATGCCCATTGTATGCCAATTTATAATAAGTGTATACAAGTTTAGTACGTATTTGCCAGTCAGTCACTGAGGAAAACAGTCAGAAATTTCAATAAATCAGTGGAGGGATTTTAAACCAAGAAATGAATTATACAAGTCAAATATTAACAATAGCAGGAAGTCATTGCTTCCCATTAGGCTGAAGGAACAAATGTCTTATGTAGAGTTAGACTATGAAGGGGGGATGCCCTGCAAAGGGACACCCTGTCCATTTGGATATAGCAGAGAGAGTCACCTAAGGTAGAGAGGGAGGAAGCATCATTCCAGATACTCCCTTTGTTCTAGCTTCTTATTTTCTTCCAGAGACTCCTTCTGCATTTACCCAGAAGCTGGTTTAGGAGGAAAGCTGAGAAATGTAGTTTTCAGAGATCAGATGTCTATATAAAGCAAAGAAAGATGAGTCACAGGATATATCTCAGCAAGAAGACATAACTAACTGGCACATGCACATATGTGTTTATGCTTAGGTAAAATAATATATAGCATGCATAAAAATAGACCTTATAGAGTCTATGTTCTCAGATATAGAAGACATTCTGCTTATTCAAATACTATCATATATTTGCATGAAAGTGTAAATATGTTATTCATATTTTTTTGTATTTATCTACATAAATTCAGAAGAGAATCACAATTTTATAATTCAAAATATGTTATGCAATGATCCTTGTGAGTTAGTTATTGGGTAATTATTTTATTTTCTTTATAATTGAATCCAGTTTTTAGCCACATACTCTTCTTAGTCTAAACTGTCACATGGACTCATTCCCTGTATTATGTAAGTGCTGAAACACAACTTTTTTACTTACTCCCCTGAGCACCCGGCTCAGGGCTCTGTACACAGGTACTGAATAAATACTTTCGCTAATGAATTCATAGGAGTAGAGCTTGCATCGTGACAGTTTATTTTATTTCTTGTTTCCATTTGCTTTTCTTTCCCTAGCAGTTCTCAGTAACCTTAGAAATGTATTCAATGTGAAGACTTCTAACACTAGGTTAATTTGTGGCAAGATGAATATGTATTCCCTTCATCAAGCCACATTTACTTTAAAGTCCATAAAACAGTTTTATTCATGCTGCTGTTAATTGCGGAACTCTTGGTAATCTGCCAAGGATAATGATGTTTGCCATTTTTGATCAGTGTCTGCTATAGAACAACTTGTTCAGACCCTGGCTAAGAAAGAAAAAACTTATTAAATGGATTATACCACATTTCTTGTATGTCTAGTACCAAACTGAGTTGAGATCAAAAAGTGTGATAATGTCATGATTCATCTTTGTAACTCAGAAACAAAGAAACACTCAAATATTCCTCAGGACTGTGAAAGTTCTTTATCCACGCATTTTTTTCCTCAAAGTTCTAGCATCTCATCTTAAACCAACGACAAACTTAATGGAATATTTCCTATGATTTTTATTTTCATTTGAACTTAAGGGTAATAGTTAAATGCACAGTCAGAGATTCATAAGGGAGTCAGGCACACAACTGAGAGTAGTAAAGCAGGTTGTGACAAACAGAAGGACACATGCCCCATCTACAAAAAGCAGTTCTCAGCCTCATCCCACACTTAGGCAACAAGTAACAGCTGCTGTATAGAAATGCTGGAAATACAGCAGTGAGTAGACAAAAGTCCCTGCCCGATTGAGGTTTTCTGTTTCAGTAGTAAGAGATAGATAACAACCAAATAAATAAGTGAATACATAGTAAGTTAAATGATGGCAAGTGCGGAGTAATTAAGCAAAACAGGGTTAAAGGTATATTAGGTGTATCTTCTGGTGGAAGAGATTTTGCAACTACGGTTGACCGTGACATGGGATAAATTTTCCATAGGACCTGAGCCGTCACGCCATGTGGGTATTTGGAATGAACGATCTGTCAGGCAGAGAGGACATGAGTTCCACGGGCCCCAAGGCAGTGCTTGTCAGGATTGCGGGACATCGGGATCACCAGGGCACCTGTGCAAAGTACTGACACCTGGCTCCCACGCCCAGACGTCAGGACTTAATTACCTCTAGGTCCAACACGAACCTCAGGAGTTTCAGAAGCTCTTCCGAGTAACCCTAATTTGCAACAAGTGTGGGAACCCCTGCCCTAACCCTTCAGCCAGTTATCGTCCACTTCTGACCTTTCCAAGAAGAGTCAGCAATTTAGTTTTCAAAAAATCTTTTAATTTATAAATATGTCTTCTTGTTTTTAAACCTCACAAGCCACTGAAACTACCTCTGAGCTGGATCTAGCTCATGGGCTTGTAGTTTGTAATTTCTGACTTAAGGGATTACTAAGGTCATTGTAAAGTAGAATCTCATTTTAAAAGAATATGCCCACCATATTACCCAAATCAATATACAGAATTAATGCAATCCCCATTAAAAAGACAATGGCAGTTTTTCAAGAAATAGAACAAAAAAATGATCAGATTTGTATGGAATCACAGAAGATCCAAAATAGTCAAAGCAATACTAGGAAAAAAGAACAAGACTGGAGGTATCCCACTTCCTGACTTCAATTTATACTACAAAGTGACAATAATCAAAACAGCTTGGTACTGGCAGAAAAATAGACACACAGACCAATAGAATAGAATTGAGAACTCAGAAATAAAACCACATATACAAGTATATGGGCAGATAATTTTCAACAAAGAAGCCAAAAATGTACAATGGAGAAAGAAATCTACTTCAATAAATGATGCTGGGAAAATTGGAAAGCCATGTGCAAAAGGATGAAACTAGATATTTATTTGTCACTATATACTAAAATTAAATTAATGTATCAAAGTTGTAAACATAAGATCTGAAACAATACATTGCATAGAAGGACGTGTTGGTGCTAAACTTATGGACCTTGGGTTTAGAGAGGATTTTATGAATTTAACCTCAAAGGCAAGGGATGTAAAAGCAAAAATAAATGAGTGGAACTATATCAAACTAAAAAGTTTCTGCACAGCAAAGGAAACTGCCAGAAAACGAAGAGGCAACCAACTGAAGGGGAGAATATATTTGCAAACAACAAATATAAGGGGCTAATATCCCAAATATATAAAGAACTCATAGGACTCAACAAGAAAAGGCAATCAATTTAACTAGAAAAATGGACAGCAGACCTGAACAGACATTTCTCCCATGAAGACATACTACCAGGTAACAGATATAAGAAAAAGTGCTCAACATCACTAGCAATTAGGGAGATGCAAATTAAAACCACAATGAGATACCACCTCATACCTGTTAGAATGGCTATAATCAATAAGACAAGGAATAACAAGTGCTGGAGAGGCTGTGGACAAAAAGGAACCCTCATACACTGCTGGTGGGAATGTAAACTGGTACAACCACTGTGGAAGGCAGTGTGGAGATTTCTCAAAAAATTAAGAATAGAATTACCATTTGACCCAGCAATCCCTCCTCTGGGTATCTACCCAAAAAAATCTGAAAACTGTTGTACATAAATATATAT